>PVJC01000149.1:44241-157726 GCA_004026665.1 Murina feae | reverse complement strand
TTACCTGAGACACCTAGGCCATGCCAACCAGCCAAGCCACACCTCCCAGCCAACCAGAGCAGCTGTATGCAAATTAGCCCAGTCAAGATGGAGGCCGGCAGCCATGGAGCTAGGGCAAACCAGAGGCTTCTGTTGCAACTGCCTGCCTAGGCTGGCTGAGCCTCTGCTCATGGCCACACCCACCAGCCAATCAGAGCGACTGTATGCAAATTAACCCAGCCAAGATGGAGGCCAGCAGCCATGGAGCTAGAGCAAACCAGAGGCTTCTGTTGCAACTGCCTGCCTAGGCTGGCTGAGGTTCTGCTCACGGCCACGCCCACCAGCCAATCAGAGCGGCTGTATGCAAATTAACCCAGCCAAGATGGAGGCTGGCAGGGCGGCTCTGCACTGGGAGCCTCCGTGGCCAGCATAGCTGTGCCAGGTGTGTCAGCTCAGTGAGGGAGGGTCTGGCCTGGGGCCTCCTTGGGGCATCCAGGAGCGCCTGTCCTGGGTCCACTGCCTGGCTCCGCCTCCCCGGGAGCCTCCATGGGGAGTCCAGGAGCACCTGTCCTGGGTCCACTGCCTGGCTCCGCCCCCTGGGGACCTCTCCAGGGCATGCGGGAGCACCCATCCAGGGCCCGCTACCTTCATCCGCCCCCCAGGGGCCTCCACAGGGCGTGCGGGAGCGTCTGCTGCACAGTGCGGAGAATCCGAAGCCAGTCCGCTGCCGGTTCCACCCTGGGTGTGTTTGCTCAGCAGCAGGGCCCCACTGAGGGATCCTGCACCAGCGTCCGCCCCTGGCTCGCCACCCAGCTCTGTGCCAGGTGTGTCCCCTCAGCGGTGTGGGCCCACCAGGCGTGTGCGATCGTGGGCCCTCCGATGAAAAATGTCCAGGCCTGCATTCACCAGCCCTCCCACCCCCCAGTGCACGAACCCTGAAGGGGCTATGGGCAGCCTGAAAATGGCCCTCAGTCCCTCACCCAGGCTGGCCAGGCATGCCAGCAGGTGGACTTTCCCCCCTGCCGAGGTGCCCCAGACTGCAAGAGGGCACAGGCCGGACTGAGGGACCCCCACCCCCCGAGTGCACAAATTTTTGTGCACCGGGCCCCTAGCTTTTTAAATAATCAGTTTTCTCTCAAGAGTCTATCCCTCCCACTTGCCAATCAACGATAGAGTAAATCCAGAATAATGGTTCCCACTATGTTTACCTTTCATGAGACTAAATTATTTTTTTAAATATATTTTATTGATTTCAGAGAGGAAGGGAGAGGGAGAGAGAGATAGAAACATCAATGAGAGAGAATCATTGACTGGTTGCCTCCCTCATGCCCCACACTGGGATCAAGCCCGCAACCCAGGCATGTGCCCTTGGCCAGAATCGAACCTGGGACCCTTCAGTCCGCAGACCGATGCTCTATTCACCGAGCCAAACCAGCCAGGGTGAGACTAAATTATTAATAAATCAAAAATTTTATCAGATACTCTTTTAGCAGAATAAAACTTCTCAGAGATCTAGATGATTAAAGAATACATTCTATTACAGTTTGTTTCTCTGTAAATTTTGTAATTTATATAGAAACCATCATCATACTGAGATTCTTTCATATCTCACTATCAAAACATCACTTTTGTTCTTTCTTTCATAGCTCTCCCATGTTCTTCTCCAACACAGTGGTTTCTAAACAGACACACACACACACACACACACACACACAACTCATTAGCCCTTTCCAGCATTCCCTATTAGGTGTTTCTTTTCAACAAAGTATACCCTATAATGGCCAGAGTTCTTTTCTGAATACCATTTCTACCACCTCTTGTTAGTAGATAGTCTCGTTAAAAATACTGTTTTCTATACTATGTATACTGCATTGGTATACAAAATAATTTACATATAATGTATCATTCTCAAACAGTTTTGTTCCTAAATGCTTTCTTTCTACCTATGTTTTCCTTCTAAATTATTTATTTTTAAAAATTTATCTGGGTTTATGTCTCTTCTTTACTGGTAGATTTAATGAACCTCCAGACAAACAGCAATAAGTTACTCACCAAAAGCCCCTACTGTGGCATTCAAGAGTACATTTCAGGAAACCCATTCTTCCTGTGACCCCTCCAAATGTTAACACTGTATCTGTTCTTCCAAACTTATACGTATCAAAGGGAGATGTGAATAGATAGGAACTGCACCCACTCTTCAACTTCAAAACCTTAGACTTCTTCTAAATATTTCTGTTAACGTATACAAGAAAAGTTTCTTTAACTAGGCTGCAAACCTTAGATAGCAAGGATCATGTATATTTTACTCACTAAGGCACAGTGTCTAGACCTTACTACATATTAGACCAGGGGTTGCATACTTGGCCCACGGGCCAAATTCTGCTCACAGTCTGTTTCTGAACTGCTCACAGAGCTGAAAGTGGTTTTTATGTTTTTAAGGGTTGTTTTAAAAGAAAAAGAACATGTGAGAGATCATACATGCCCTATATTTTCCCACCTGGCCCTCCTTAGAAAATGTTTGCTGACCTCTAGTATTAGATACTGAAATGTTTATTAAAAGAGGAGGTGGGGGTGGAGGAGCTCTAGGAATAGAGAAGGATAAACAGAGATTTACAAGTAGAACTGGAAAGCACCGCAAATAGCAAAACTCACATAATAAAAACTGTACAGGCCTTAAATTGTTCTTTGACTTTAGTTTTCACTGCATTTTAAGAAAAACTAAAAGTCTTTCATTCTCATTTTTTTAAACTGTCTGCCCCGTATCTGTCCGTTACGATTTCACTCAATTCGTCCCGGTCATCAAAAGGCAGTTTATTCTAGGGAGGTATGGTGACAATTAGAGCAGCACTTAGGCTCAATTTGTGTATCAGCCTCCCAATGATTTGCATATTTTGGAGATCATATTTTTTTTGTAACTAATCTGTTCTTGAGTCACAGTTACTCTTAGGAGAACTAAATTTAACACTTGGTAGTCTACCTTTTTTTCAACTAGCCTAATTAACATAAACGTTAGTCATTAGAAAGGTGTCAGCCACTATAAGGTGTCAATTCACAGGCACACCCTCATACATATAGTCTTGCCTTCCACGCAGCACTAAGTAGCTAAGCACTAACACTTCCCGACATTTTCACTCATCTGTTCCCATGTGACCTGCTACTTCAAAATTTAATCACACAGAATGCTCCACAAGCCCTGAAATAACGCTTTGAATATTGAAAATTGTTTAACCAAATCATGAATGTTCCATTTTTCAAGAAAAATGAAAGAGCAATGTTAGACTTATTCATACCAATTGCTATGATAAACATATGCAAATGTGTACCTGAAAATGCTGTTCCATCACTTGGATTTTTCCCTGGTCTGGGCACTTTTTCAGAGCTCGATCTGTATAATGGAATAGGATTTCTACCATCTGTAAAGAAAATAGGCTTGTATAGAAGTTAAAACATATCTCTAAAGTTTTTCAATACTTAATATATTCGATCCCCTTAAATAATACAGAATCAGATTTTGTTATTATATTAAAAATAAATGTAAAATTTTAGTGGCTTTATTTTCCAATTTCCTAAACTCTATCTAAATTCTTTCAGCCTCGGGGGCTGTAATAATTTGCTAGTATTTTCTAAAACTATCTCCAGGTTCTAGATTTTAGTAGTATCCATGTTGCTCAGGAAATGAAATACTGAATTTAAGCTCTTCAGTAATCCTCTTTCCCTAAAGTACACAGATAGAACATAGAACCCTAAATATTTTGGCAGATACTGAGAAAAATCATGAGTCTAAAGATGATCACTTTTATTTTCTAAATGTTTATACTAATTTGGAATGTAATTTTTACCAGTGCACTTGCACATTAAAAAGGGAAAGAAATTAGTACAATAAATGAATTCAACCAAGTCTAGACTTGGAAAACAAAGGCAATAATATATATTAGCATTAACCAATTACTAATGCTAACTAGTAATAATAATAAATCATCAGCCCTTTGTATTACCTCAAGTAACATAGACACTTGCATTTATACTATTTTTCATAGTTACTAATCAGTTTATAAAATATAACAAATGTTAACTTTCTATGAGCTATAATTAGGTTCAGAAATAATCCAGATTCCAGGCTTCTTCCTGAAATAACCAAAAGACTATTTACTACTTTATCATCTTCATAAGAGAGTGAGCAAGAAAAAAAAGACAAGACGATAAAAATTTTTTTTAAACATTCAAGATAATACCAGGGAACTATAATCTGATTTTTTTATACACAGACACCTTGACTGTAGCCATTTACCTAATCGTGCCCAAAAATTACTAGCAAATACCCAAAGCAAATTTGTGCTGTACCCCAGTAAAGACCTTATTAAAATACTTACTCGATCTGCGACAACAGCCTTTCGCTTACTGGCATCCCCTGATAATCCTGCAGAGAAGTAAATTCCAAATGAAACAAATTTAAACCACATCTTTACAAGTGAAACTATTTTGGTCATAATCTGTGCTAATAATACATATCCATACAACAATCCTTAGATATCAAAATTTTGGATAATATGCTCACATCTATTGAATCAGATAGCCTATCGATGTACTTCCCTTTTATTCTAATATTAAGTGACATTTAAAATTATATATCCCATATTGATTATTAACCTTTTTCACTGAAATCTGTAAGTTCTGGTAACATCTATATATATAAAAGCCTAAGAGATCGTCTGACTGTTCGACTGGTAGCTATGACACACACTGACTACCAGGCAGCACACACTCAATGCACAGGCATGAAAATAATGGAACAAACTGAGGAATCTCAGGGGGAAAGTGGGAAGAAGGAGGGCGGAAAGAGATTAACTAAAGATCTTATATGCATACAAGAGGCCCAGTGCATGGATTCATGCACCAGCGGGGTCCTTCGGCCTGGCCTGTGAGTATCAGGCTGAAACCAGCAGTCCAACATCCCCTGAGGGGTCCCGGATTGTGAGAGGGTGCATTGGGCCTCTAGTCTTGCTTATAAAATACTTAAACATTAAGCTAAAAAAGTGTTCTGTGAGTGATTAGTATTATTATTCATTCTCTCTATTTCATAAAAAAAGTCTACACCACTGGTTTTCTGTTAACTTACCTACAACTGCTTTTGCTTTTCCCTCATGGAAAGACCATGCAAGAGACAAGGCTTCTGTAAGACAATCTTGTTTCAGGAGATGATCCACCCTCTAAAATGAATAAAAGCGAGAAGCTAGACCCCTTTGTTTGACCAATCACAAGTCAGAATTCCTATTTTACCCAATATCTTTCCAGTTGTTGCTTAGTAGCTATAAGCATTCAAATAACCACGTGAATATCTAATTTCTAAGAAAAATAATTTCTTACAGCACTAGATAGTACAGTGACTATATAAATAGTACTAGGCAGCCACAAGGCCCAAATATAAAAAGAGAAAATAACTAGAATGTCACTGTAACAGAAATGTCCTTTCACTCCTCATCCTCAGTAACAAATCCCAACTTTATTTGAGACAGCAATAAACCAGCTAAAGGATATCTCTAAGACTTCCTTGTAGTTACTTGGGACCATGTGACTAAGTTCTAGCCAATGGATAGTGGAAGTGTTGTTTGGTATTTCTGGGATATCACCTTAAAAGGCAGGGGCCAGCCTTTCTTTTCTCTTCCCTCCTTTCTCAAATGTGGACTTAACAGCTGGAGCTCCAGCAGCCCTAATGAAACATAAATGACCCTGGGACTAGACTCCACAACAAAGATGTGGAACAGAATAG
Organism: Murina feae; assembly: GCA_004026665.1. Taxonomy (NCBI): domain Eukaryota; kingdom Metazoa; phylum Chordata; class Mammalia; order Chiroptera; family Vespertilionidae; genus Murina; species Murina feae. The sequence goes on along the minus strand of PVJC01000149.1, from coordinate 151,980 downwards.
CACACTAAAGACCATGGAGCTGCCACACGAGCCACATCTGGCCTACTGCCAGATGGCTTTCACATGAGAGAAAGCTTGAAAGCACTGTTGAAACTTGAAGCAACAGGCCATTGTTCTTTTGACTTTTCTGATATACGTAGCCAAAATTCTACAGAATTATTCTAATTCTAATTTACAGTGAGTTTTATCAAATCAAGTACCTAACAGTTACAATGGTTTTTATGTACATTTCTGAAATTAAAAAGCACTAATCCAAATAATCTTTATTGGCAAAGTCAAAACAAACATTAAGATGCTATCAGTTCAACAATTCTAACACATAAAATTACTCTGAACTCACCTCTCTCCAGCTCCTCAGCATCATCACATAAACAGACTGAAAAACAAAGAGAAGGAAATTAAAATGACCATCTTTAACAAACTTGGTTGGGAGACACATCTGTCCCTGCCCCACATCTCATTTTGTATCTCTTTAAGTGAAAACATTCATAATACAGTTGAAGTGTTTACTAAAGTGTCTTCAAGTCCCACGTTACAGAGTAAATCAAACAAACATTTAAAGGTTAATAAGTCTACAGTCTAGGGAGTTAATACCATGGACAAGGAACAAGGAATACTCAATCTCCCTGTACATACTTGAAAATATTTTAAATTTCAATAATGAAAAAATACTTCTTCTCCGTTTGTTTGTTTTAGGGTTTTTTTATTGTTTTTGTAGCACAGGAACAAACTGATTTACAAAAAGTTCCTATTCCAGTGATTCTACTCTAAGTCAAATGCTTCAATTCATTTTAATATGTCCTAAGCTAATCTAATAAAGGACATCTTAATTACATGACAAATATACATAATAAGGTATCTTCATGGTCATGAAAACAAATTTGAAGAATATAAAAATACACCCCTGAATAAAGAAAATAAGTGTCCTATTAGAATCTAAACGAAAATAAAAGTATGCCCAAAAGTGGAGGAGGTAAATTAATTAGCTAAAAGTCATGACTATCTAATCCCTAAAAGTTTTAGATTACTACTAATCGATACTCATTTTGTAACGCACTGCCCTCTTCACCAGCAATCTGCTTAAGCCCAACAACAAATGCCAAGTGGAAGAGCTTACTTTGGTCCCCAAATAAAAGATCTGACCACCATAGCTACTGATGGATTGATAACAAGCCTTCTCTCCAACCAAAGCCTGTAAAAAAGTAAACAAAAAAAGTAAAGATTATATGAATTAGAGTCTCATTAAAGAATGTCCATTAGAAAGACAATATTTTAGGAGAACCTGGTTTAACCCATAAGTAGGGGAGCATGGATATCAATCATGGGCCAGTTCATCAGTGGAAGGAGCAGGAAAGGCAAAGTGCAAGAAAGTAATTCTCTGCTTACACATGGGTTTATTTTTCAGAATAATGCAGAAAAGGGAGGAACATGCAAACTTGTAAATCTAAAGGAAAACTGTTGCAACCTGCCCCATTATTGGATAACAATAGTCACTGCTTCTGGCAAAGAATAGAGCTGATTGAAAATGGTAGTCCCAAGTTCTTTGAAATAAATATAAATATGAAACACAAGAAGAAACAGGAAGACAAAGTAGCATAGTATATAGGAGTCAGCATAGCCCAGCAAAACAGAAACAAAACCTGCTGTTTGATAAGTCAGGATTGCAAACTTTGGCAATGTCACTTCCTAGGTATGGCCTTAAATAAGTTTCAAACTTCTCACATTGAGTTTTCACATCTTTGAAAACCATGCACAGTTTCTTTGAGGCTTAAATACGTGTTAACATTTATAAATCTCCCAAAATACATAACTGATCAATAACTGATAACTACGATAATTAATCTTAACTTTTCACTGTGGAAATTTCAAAATATAAATGAAAATAGATTAAAATAATGAACCCCCTGCAACCATTAACCAGCTTCATCAATTGTCAACTCATCATCAATCTTATCTATAATCCTGGCTCCACTGTAACACAGTATAATTTCGAAGTGAATTTCAGATTTTGAATATTTCATGTATAAAAATTCAGTATGTAAAAATTCATACTAGGGGCCCGGTGCACAAAATTCATGCACAGGTAGGTAGGGGTGGGGGTGCAGGTGGGGGAGGGGAGGGCAAGCGGGAAGGTCCCTCACCCAGACCTGCACTTTATCCAATTCGGGAGCCCTCAGGAGATGTGCTACTGATGGCTTGGACCCACTCCACGTGGTTCTCTGCTCTCTGCCGGGCCTGTCTGCTCCACACCATGGAGATGGGCAAGCAGGCAAGCAGACGCTGCTGAGTGCCACCTGCAGGGTCCCCAATGGCTCGCGCTCCCTCATCCCCTCGTCGGCAGCCATGGCCCCAGCCCGGCCTAGGCCAGGGCAGCAGCTGGAGATTCCCGGATGGGTCTGGCTCGCCGTGCCTCCTGGTTCCCAGGTCCACAGCCGCACTCAGGTCCAGGCCCAGCCAAGGCAGTGGCTGGGGATTCCCCGGTGGGTCTGCTGGCCATGCCCCCTGGTTCCCAGGTCAATGCTCAACCACTGAGCATGCCGATTGGGCATATTGTCTCTTTAATACCTATAGACTCCATAGTGACATTACCACCCTCACTCCTGATATTAGTAATTGTCCCTTCTCCCTTTTTTCCTTGATTAGTCTCACTAGAGGTTTGTCAATTTTATTTATCTTTTAAAATATATATTTTATTGATTTTTCACAGAGAGAAAGAGAGAGGGATAGAGAACCAGAAACATCGATGAGAGAGAAACATCGATCAGCTGCCTCCTGCACACTCCCCACTGGGGATGTACCCGCAACCAAGGTACATGCCCCTGACTGCAATCGAACCTGGGACCTTTCAGTCCACAGGCCGACGCTCTATCCACTGAGCCAAACCGGTCAGGGCTTATTTATCTTTTAAACAACCAGCTTTTGGCCCTAACCAGTTGGCTCAGTGGATAGAGCATTGGCCTGCGGACTGAAAGGTCCCAGGTTCGATTCCGGTCAAGGGCATGTACCTTGGTTGCGGACACATCCCCAGTGGGAGGTGTGCAGGGGGCAGCTGGTCAATGTTTCCCTCTCATTGATGTTTCTACCTCTCTATCCCTTCCTCTCTGTAAAAAATCAATAAAATATATTTTAAAAAAAAAAGAACCTGCTTTTGGTTTCTTTAATTTCCTATCATTTGTCCATTTTCTATGTAATTTATTTGTGTTCATCTTTATTACTTCTTCTTTCAATCTACTTTAAGTATATTGTGGTCCACTTTTTTTTATTTCCTTAATATAGAAGCTTAGATCACTTATTTGAGACTTTTCTTCTTTTCTAATGTAAGTACTTAACGCTATGAATTACCCTTAAAAACTGATTTAATTGTGAATCACAGATTTTTATATGTTGTATTTTCAATTAGTTCAAAATATATTCTAATTTCCTTTGAAATTTTTTTCTTTGTCTCATGGTTTATTTATAAAAGTGTTATTTAATCTCCAAATATTTGAATTATCTCCAAAGTGACCCTGATGATTCCTTCAACAATTGGCTGAAGCTTATTTTATGGCCTATCATATAATCTATATTGGTGGATGTTCCATATGCACTTTAAAAAAATGTACTTTGCTTCTGTTGGGTGCAATCTAAACTAATAAAAGCGAAATAGTAAAATTAACCGTTTCTTCAGGATGCCCAACAGCCAATCAGAACAATGGTATGCAAATTAGCCCAGCCAAGATGGCCGAAGCCCGAGCTGGCAATGGAGCAATCGCGCAGGCGCACGCAGAGGCCAGGCCTCCGCCTTTGCGTGCTCTGGCGGTAAGTTCCAGACAGTGGCGGCGGCTGCAGGGCTGGGCGGCCTCCCAGGCCCCCAGTTCTGCGGCCGGGGCTGGCAATAGAGAGATGGGGCTGGGAATAGAGAGATCGCATTGGCCCACGCACAGGTGGAGGCCTGGCCTCCACCTGTGTGTGCCCTGAAAGTCAATTCAGGACAGTGGCGGTTGGCAGCAGGGCCAGGAGCTGGCTGCCCAGGCCCCGGCCCTGCAGCCTGGGCCTGGGAATAGAGCGATCACGCCAGTGGTTGGTTCTGGGTGGCCTTGGGTGAGAGCCGGCTGGGCCCTTGGCTGAGGCTGGCAATAGAGCAATCGTGCCCACGGTGGTTCCAGATGCGGTGAGCAGCCACAAGGCCGGGAGCTGGCAGCCCAGCCCGGCCCTGCGAGGCCTGGGTATAGAGCAATTGGGCCCACGCGACCTCAGAGGCTCAGTGGCAGGGGCTTGAGGTGGGTACCCCCTCGGGGTTATGCCCGAGCATCCTCTGCCCCCGCGCAGAGCCTCTGCCACAGGTCCAGCCACCTGCCTCCACCCTGGGAGCCTCCATGGAGTGTGTGTGAGTGTGTGCCTGGCTCCACCCCCGTGTGTCTGCTCAGCAGCATGGCCCCCCCCAAGGGACCATGCACCAGCGTCCACCCCCTGGCCTGCCACCCAGCTCTGCACCAGGTGTGTCCCCTCAGTGGTGGAGGCCCACCAGGTATGTGCGATGGTAGGCCACCCAGCTGGAAATGTCCACACCTGCACTCACCAGCCATCCCACCCCCCCAGTGCATGAACCCTGAGGGGGCTGTGGCCAGCCTGAAAACAGCTCTCAGCCCCTCACCCAGACTGGCCATGCATGCTAGCAGGTGGACACCCCCCCCAGGGGTCCCAGACTGTGAGAGGGCACAGGCCAGGATGAGGGACCCCCTCCTCCCTTCGCCGAGTGCACAAATTTTTGTGCACCGGGCCCCTAGTATTCTATAACTGTCAGATCAAGTTGATCAATAGTGTTATTTTTAGTCTTCTATACCCTTACTGATTTTCTGCCTACTCATTTTATTACTTACTGACAGAGTTTAAAATTTTCAAACTATAATTGTGAATTTGTCTTCTCATTTCAATTTTGTTCATTTTTGCTTCATATCCAGGGTATTTTTCATTTCAAGCACTTTAGTTTTATCTCTAGATTTACATCTTTTAAAATCTTCCATGTCTCTACTTAATTTTTTGGACATATGGACTATACCTATGATAACTGTTATGTCCTTGTCTGCTAATTCTAACATCCGTTTCAGGTTTAAGTCAGTTTTGATAGATTTTTCTCCTCAGCATAAGTTATGTTTCACTTTTTTTTTTTTTTGCATGCCTAGCAAGCCCTGATTCAATGGCAGACACTGCAAATTTCAGCAGTCTGGGTCCTGAAAACTTCTGTATTCTTATTAATATCACTAGGGGCCCGCTGCACAAAAATTTGCGCACTTGGGGGGAGGGGGTTCCTCAGCCCAGCCTGTGCCCTCTCGCAGTCTGAGACCCCTTGGGGGATGTCTACCTGCTGGTGTGCCTGGCCAGCCTGGGTGAGGGGCTGAGGGTCGTTTTCAGGCTGGCCACAGCCCCTTCAGGATTCAGGTCCCTACTGAGGTACCTGGCCAGCCTGGGTGAGGGGCTGAGAGCTGTTTGCAGGCTGCCCACAGCTCCCATTGACCCAACGTCCCAGCGAGGCTGGCTGGAATCAGGTTTCTGGGGTTTATTTATCTTCTATAATTGAAACTTTGTTGCCTTGAGCAGAGGCCCAGCAGGCCTAACAGAAGCCTCCTGTTTGCTCTAGCTCCCTGGCTGCTGGCCACCATATTGGCTGGGTTAATTTGCATATAGCTGCTCTGATTGGCTGGTGGGCGTGGCTTAGGTGCCTCAGAGAGGTGGTTAATTTGCATATTACTCTTTTATTAGATTAGATTAGATTGTGCTTTGTTCTGGGAGGAGGTAAGTTACCTGGATACAGTTTGATCCTTTCTGGTCTTGTTTTTAAGATATGTTAGTGGGATGAGAGCAGTATTTACTTTAGTTCTAACTTTTCCCCACTACTGAGGCAAGATGTTTGAGTACTCTGCCCAATGCCTGTGAATCATGAGGTTTTCCTTCTGGCTGGTGTAAACAAGCCAGTGTGAGCACTGGCTCTTGTTTCTTCCGAATCTTACAAATATTTCTTTCACTTGCCTCGGGCAGTTTCTGTTGATTAGTAGCCTGCCGAATACCCAAGGGGAACCCTTTTTATAGTGCTCTCCACATCAGTACTCTGGCCTGTCCAACCCACACTTGTCTTCCTGCAGTCTCAGTCTCCACTCTGTCTCAATTCATGGAATGCTCCAAGCTCCAACTGGGTTCCTCCCCCTGAGCCACATGGAAACTCTCTCAAGGACAGCCACTGGGATACTCATAGGGCTCATACCATTTGTTTCCTATTTTGTCAGGGATTGCTGTGCTTCATTATATGATATCTAGTATCTTGGAAACTGTTGTTTCTTTTTCTGATTTTTTCCCCAGATAGGAGAGTAAATCCAGGCCCCATTATTCTGTCACAGCTGAAAGTACAAGCTTAAAGTATGACTTAAAAAATACTTCAAAGTATTTTTAATAACCACTCAGACACCAGAAAACATCTAAGTGTGAGACAGTAATTATTCTTTGGAGAATTCTATTGCGTTATCATTATTCTTACTCTGGATATTCTTGGTTTCAAAGTTCTAAGGCTGGAAGACCCTTTCATGTACATTTTATGCTCTGAAGTTCTAATAGCTCAGAGAGATTTGGGCAATGGCTACATTTCATGCAGCAGACACTCATAAAATATGACCATCATTATTATTTTCTTCAAGAAAATACCCAGGAAGCCTCATAATAGTCTAATTTCCTGCTTAAAGATTACTGGTTTAGGAAACATGAGATCACAATTCAAAGTAATTTAACTATAAACTATCTGTGTAAATTGCTAAAGGCCATTATTACAGGTACTTAAAATATGGTAAAACTAGAGGTCCAGTGCATGAAATTCGTGCATGACATGAGGTGCGGGGCAGTGTCCCTCAGCCTGGCCTGCACTCTCTCCAATCTGGGACCCCTCAGGGGATGTCTGACTGCAGGATTGGGCCTAAACCAGCAGTCAGACATCCCTCTCACAATCTGGGACTGCTGGCTCCTAACCACTTACCTGACTGCCTGCCTGACTGCCCCTAACCACTTATTTCTGCCAGTCTGATCTCCCCCTAACCACTCCTCTGCCAGCCTGATAGCCCCCAACTGCCCTCCCCTGCCGACCTCATCATCCCCAACAGCCCTCCCCTGCCAGCTTGATCACCCCCAACTGCCCTCCCCTGCTGGCCTGATGACCCACAACTGCCCTCCCCTGCCAGCTTGATTGCCCAGAAGTGCCCTCCTCCAATAACGTGACCTGTCTCCTCCACCGGGACCCACCTCCTCTGTTCGAGGTAGTGGAAATGCTGGGACCAGTTCCTGCACTGCACAGAGCTGCAGGACCCCCAGGTCTCACCACTCACCGCGCAGGAAGGCTGCTGGGCCCTGCCATCTTGTGACGGCAATCTTGTGACAATATTAGGGCGTGATGCATGAGAGCATGATGCCATCTAAGCTATTATTAGTATAGATTAATACTAAGATCATAATTTCCATGTCTTCCTTCTCGCCAAGCACATCAACATTTCATCTATCTTGTACTCCGAAAGAATCTTTTTTCTTTCTCTCAAAGCCCATCTTTGCCTTTTAATTCCCACAAACACTATACCTGTTCATTCCTTTACCAGTCACCCAAATATTTTCAAAGCCTCACAGGCTACCTGTCACCCCTTAAATCTATCATACTTATTTCTGCCATATTAAGCTTTCTAAAATATTTTGCTTTTATAATTTCTGTCTCATAAATTTCCAACTTCACTTTATTATTTTAGCATAAAAGTTAAAACTCTTGGGCATTAAATTAGTCATATTTCTGAATAGAAGGTAACAGAAATTGTTTTAGTTCACATTCTTGAATATTTACAAACACACCCACATCCACTTCAACCTAGTGGCTTTGAAAGACACACCTCAAAACATAAAGATAACTCCTCGGAGTTTCTATTTCTAGAACAAAACAGCAACAAACTACCACGTTTATCAAGTCAGTACTAAGATAATGGGTTACCCTTACCAGTGCCTGGCTAACATTTCCTCCAGTGGCTAGTGACTTGAAATGGCTGCTATTATAGACCAACTGAACTTCTGAGATTTCCACTGTTTCCAATTCCTCTTGAGTTTGCCGATCAATGACATGCAACTTCTCTGCACTATCCAAGAGTACAACTGTGCGTGAGTTTATCCACTGCAAATCAAGCACACAACAAAACAAAAGTGAGGCCCATCCCGCGCCATCATTCAGGACAAGAGGAAAGCTTGGCCGCTCAGTGAAATGACACTGAGGACCTTATCCATTTAATAATTTCATGACAACACAATCTCAGCAAGAATTACTTAGTAAACAGCCCAGAGAACAATAGGAACACAACACAGTATTGAGTTTGACAGTCCTACAATGACATTCTCGTAGTCCGAAAGAAGGCTAACAAAAATCTTTAACAGATATATGTTACAGGATATATTGGCTTTCACAATTTTTTTGCAGGTACATTGGCACAAATTACTTAAGCAAAGTGACAAACTTTGTATTTCAGTTTTTACATCAATGAAACAAAAGAGCAAATTAAATCTCATAAACTTAGGTGGTCAAAAGATGATTGTTGAAATATATTTGTAATAAATAGTTCAAAATAGAAGCTATTTAAAATATATATTTCCTTCAAAACCTTCCTAAAATTATTAGGAGAGTTTTTGCTGTATTTTTCTATATCTATTATAATTTTTAAAATAATAACTACATAATCTTCTGAAGGATGTTAAAAATCTTCTGAAGGTTGCCATTTTGATAAATTTCTTGGGTTATGTATGAGATTTATTTTCAAAATGTATTTTTAAAAATCTTAATTCTTCCCAAGAAATAAAGCTTTTAAATCTGCTCAATTAGAATTCTAAATAAGAGGGAACAAAATAATTCCCCTGCACATTATCTCTCTGGCATTCATGTTGATTTATTTATATGATCTATCCCAGGTTATTAAAACTTATTTGCATACCATATCAATGACAACCAAGTTGAAAATGGATCAATTTTCTTTTGACATATGCTAAAGATATGCTTTATCACCGTATAGTAGCTACTATAAAGGGTTTGTTTCCCACCCCCCAAAAAAATCTCTCAGAAAACAGAGTTTGATACTCAAATCTTTTACAAAGAGCTCCTATAAGGTGCTCTTTTGATCACTTTACTTTGAAAAACAAAGTATCATTTAGGGGAAAAAATGATACATTTTTATTAGCCTTATTGAATATCAGTCAGTAATAGTTTTTAAATGCTTTCAAAGATCACCTGATTAAAACAAAGAGAGAGAATGACAGAGAAAAAAAAGTTTTCAGTTTAGCAATTATTCTTGAGGTTAGAATCTTGTAATTATGACTGTTGACATTGTTGTAAACAAACCTTTTAAATGTAATTTACAGAGCAATGCGGTTAGTGGTCATATCATGGATAACCCACAGGACAAATAAAAATACTTGCTGTGGTATTGTTAGGAGCATGGCTATTTGTGGTCGAAAAAAAATTTTCCAGGGGAAGAATTATATGCTGATTTTAAAAGTGCTATATCTCAAACATCTTAAACAGAAGTGATGATGAATTCTAGAAAACTGTGTCCGATGATTCAACAAGGGGTTCTAATGTTGACAAAGTCACTGATGTCTTATATACATGAGAAGAGATTGAACAAAATTATTTCGTGAAATGTTTATAAGAAAATGCATTATTTCTAAATCAATGATCTATGTGTGAGATTAAATAATCTCAATAATCTTTAAAATTCAATTTATCAACTGAATTTATAAATCTTATATAATAAATATCTATTTCATCCATAATCCTAAAATGTTTCCTTTTATCAAATTGGGGGTAAAGTTTTTTTTAGCCTTTTATTGGAAAAATGAGGCACTGTCTTATATTTAGGGTTGCCTATATTCATATGTCTACAGAATGTCTCACCAGATACCAGATAGTGATATGCTAAGAGCACTAATGATAGAAACCCAGAAATATTATAACTGCACTATTTCAGAATTAACACACTATTTAAAAAATTTTTAAATTGACACAAAAAGAAATATCCTTTTTTTTTTTTTTACACCAAAAGTCACTTCGCACTGACATATGTGATAGAGAGAGACCTCTACAAACTTTTTTATCCACAAGAAAAGAATAGCTTAGATAAGCTCCTGGACCAATTAGGACAAACTAAGAAGGATAAAAATATGTTTACAAAGAAAGTCCGGCAATAATCCTGAAAAAAATCCATCTAAATTCTTCTAAATTCCCCTTTAAGCTAATTAGGATATTAAAGAAAATTTGAAAGACCAGAAAAATAATGTGACATCATATCAAACTCAGACTTTATTCAATATAAGTCAGACTTCACTTCTGTCCATATTTCATATAATCCCAAAGACATGGTTCATGGCAGAAATCCTGATAACTTTAATACATCATGGTCTCAAAACAATTATATGCAACAAATGGGGACAGTTAATTTGAATACTCACAGTGAAGTTGATGAGGTCATAGTAGAGGTGAAGATGCTTTTGCTTAGTAACATGGATTGCTCCAGATTCATCTCTCTTAACCTGATGGTAAAATAAAAACAACCAAAACCTCAGCTATTGTTTGAGGGATATTTTTAGATACTTCACTATACTCCACCCAAAAATTATTTCCATTCTGAGTATGGATAAGTCAAAAATATTGATAATTAAAGAAACTATCACACAAATGACAGAAATGATCAAACCATGATTTGTACCAAAATCCAAGGCATATCTGGTCAGTGTTTCAGCTGTCAGTATTAGCAAATTCTGTAATGTAATATCCACTCTGTCATAATTCAGAACAACTTAACCTCATTACACCACTGACTGCATTTAGCTAGAGTTAAGACATAAAATAGGTGGTGACATGATGTGAAAACGTCAAACAAAAGTTCATTAAAAGAAAAAAGCTGCTGTAGTGACAAAACTAGAGTTTTCTGATATACTAGAGGCCCACTGGGGGGTGGGGGGGGGGGGAAGGGTCATCCCTCAAACCGGCCTGTGCCCTCTCGCAGTCTGGGACGCCTTGGGGGATGTCCATCTCCTGGCATGCGTGGCCAACCTGGGTGAGGGGCTGATGGTTGTTACAGATGCCCACAGCCCCTACAGGGTTCGGGTCCCTCCTGAGGTGCCTGGCTGAAAGCAGGTATCTGGAATTTATTTAACTTCTATAATTGAAACTTTGTTGCATGGGTCCCCTGCTCAAAGCCTGGGTTGCCCCTGGCAACCCAAGGTCCCAGCCCAGCAGGTATCTGGGGTTTATTTATCTTCTATAATTGAAACTTTGTAGCCTTGAATAGAGCTCAGGGCCCACAAGGCCCTGGCTTCCTCCATTGCCTGGGGCAACTCCAGCTCTGTGGCTGCCACCATCTTAGTTGAGTTCATTTGCATATTTGCTCCTGATTGGTTGGTGGGCGTGGCTTGTGGGCATGGCTTGTGGGTGTAATGGAGTGAGGGTTAATTTGCATATTACTCTTTTATTAGATTAGATAATACTATTATAGCACAAACAACTCAAAGTTTCCCCAAAGAACCTCAGTGTCAATCTTTTATTTATATACTAGAGGCCCGGTGCACGAAAATTTGTGCACTCTTGGGGGGTCCCTCAGCCCAGCCTGTGCCGGGAGCTCTCAGGGGATATCTAATCTGATGGCAGGGGGAGCAGGCCTAAGCTGCAGTCTGGCCTCCCTCTGCAGGAGGCAACTGGGTAGGCCAATCAGGAGATGGTGCTCTGCTGGAGGTGACCAGTCAGGCTGATCAGGGCACAGCCAGTGAGTGGCCAGCCCTGCGCCCCCCATTGCCCCTCCACTGCTGCTGGTCCCATTACTGTGGTGCTGATCTCACCAGATATTTTAACAAACAACTCAGAGCACTTAGTGTGGGCCCATCATGTCCTCCAAACTTCACTAAGTCATTTCCCTGTAAGAAAGGGAGCTCTAGTAAAGCAGTAGCGCATCCAGAGCTGTGGGTTTAAGAGTAAGTTCCTACAACAGCTGTGTGACCAAGGGCAAATCACTAATTTTTTCTCAGTTTCCTTATTTGTAAATTTAAAGTAAGATGCCATCAAATTGTTCCATATCTTGCTTATGTTGAAAGTTTTTCAGCCCTGCTGGCATGGCTCAGTGGTTGAGTATCAACCTATGAACCAGGACGTCAGAGTTTGATTCCCATTCAAGGCACATGCTTGGGTTGTGGGCTCGATCCTCAGCAGGCAGCCAATCAATGATTCTCATCACTGATGTTTCTATGTCTCTCTCCCTCTCCCTTCCTCTCTGAAATCAATAAAAATATATTTTTAAGTGTTTTATAATTTAAAACACTTAGGGGAGTAATTACTCCCCTAAGATTTGCTCAAGAAATCGTTTCACCTTTATACACTCTAAATCCTACCCCCTTTATCACTGTTTAATATTACCCCTCCCTTGATATCAGATTCAATCACTCCTTTTTACAGGCCCCTTTCCTCTTGCTATCAAACATGTTACTGACTTTTCCCATCTTCAAATAAAAATATAAAACCCTCCCTTTAATTTACTTCTTACAGATATGTAACCATTCTCTTTCCTCTTGCAACCAAACACTATGCTATGATTGTGTCAGTTTGCTCTTCTAAATACTCATTTCTTTAACAAGTCTCTAGAGTCTAGCTCTACCTCCACTGCATTGATAATTAGTCCTCTGAAAAGTTTCTAATGTACTAATTCTTGCATATCCAGTGGTCTTATCTTTGGTCTTCTTCCTTGATCTTTCTTTGGTATTGTGTTATCCTGGAACTCATACTGCCCGAAACCTCTCCTTTGTCTTTAGTATGATATCATACAGTCCTATTTCGACTCCTACCTCTACATGCCTTTATAGCTGTGGTTCTCAACCTTCTGGCCCTTTAAATATAGTTCCTCATTTTGTGACCCAACCATAAAATTATTTTCATTGCTACTTCATAACTGTAATGTTGCTACTGTTATGAATTATAATGTAAATATCCGATATGCAGGATGGTCTTAGGCGACCCCCATAAAAGGGTCGTTCGATCGCCAAAGGGGTCGAGACCCACAGGTTAAGAACCGTTGCTTTTATAGGAACCTCCTCTCCTGTTGCCTTTTCTTCTTCCTTTCTGTTATGTGAATATCCACTATGGTTATGTATGCTCTAGATTTTTATTTTCACAGCTTCAACTACCTTCTCTATCCTGGAATTCTCACTTGTACCCCAGAACTGGATTGCCATCTGTCCAGAGGACATTCTCCAATACAACACTTGAGAGTTCTACCTTCATTACCAACTCAGCACACTCAAATTTTCCCTAATCTTAACTCTTTAAATATTTCATGCTTTTAAAATGTAAACTCAAAAATGAAATGTTTCGTTCATGTCCTTCAGTCCTAGAACCAATAATATCAGAAGCTTTGTCTCTCCTTCAAAATATCATCCCTACCTTTAACTACAACTGACCATCCTTGTCTGAAGACCTCATACCTGCTTTATTACAGAAGCCAAACCTTCCATTTCCTTCCTACAATCTTTTCCTTTTGCTATTTCCATACTGATCTTCCTAAAATATCATTTTAACCACATCTTTATCATTTTAATTACCTAAGAACCCATGATGGCTCCCCATTACCAATCTAGGTCAAGTATACACAATCCAGATCAGGAGTTAGCAAACTTTTCTGTAAAAGGCCACACAGTAAATATTTTGGGATCTGCAGACCATATGGTCTATGTCACAATTACTTAACTCTTCCACTATAGTGCAAAAGCAGCCACAAATAAAACATAACTGAATGGGCATGACTGTGTTCTAATAAAACTTTACTTACAAAAACAAGGAGCCAGTCAGATTTGCCCCACAGGCCAGAGTTTGCCAACCCCTAATCTAGTTCCATGCCATATACTCAACTTTATTTTCCACAATAGGTTTCTCCCTGTCATTAATTCTATAAACATTTACTAAACATCTACATATACAAACACTGTCCTGGTGGCTGAAATATAGCTATAAAGTTGGTCTTTAGATTGATGGTGCTTTCAGTTGAGTGAGGAAGGAAAATACTAGACAAGTTATTTTACAAGTACTGAATGTGATAAAAGAAGAAAGTTTTATGGGTGTAGATAGCAAGAAGCGCTAAGTTCAGGAGGTCAGGAGAGGCAGTTAATCAGGAGCTAGATAAAGGGGAAGAGAGCACATAGTTTTCACAGTAGAGGTGACAGCATATGGTAATACACTGCAGCCAGAGACTGGTTAGGAAGTTGCTCCAGAGGCTAGGATGAAATTGTTCGTGGTTGAGGCTAGGGAAGCAGCAATGGGAGAGACACAAAAAGAGTAAAATCAGGAGATTTTTGAGATAGAGTCAACAGGATATTATGATGGAGTAGAAAAGAAGTGAGACTAAAATGCAACTAACGGGTTTCTAGCTGGAGAAATTAGGTGAACAGTAGCATACTTGCTTAATTGAGCTAGGAAACCCACAAAGAGATCACATTCTTACCTCTATAACTTCAGTTCATCTTATTATGCATATCCACCCCATGTCCCATAGTATTTGCAATATATCCTTCATAAAGTCTTCCCCAGCCTCTCTATTCCATACAAATCTCTTCATACTCTAAAGTTATCAACTTTTAATTCTCACCACATGGTTGAATCCTGAAACCATTCTCCATCGTAGTAATGAGCATACTGATGTGGCTTTTCAAACAACAGTTTAAGCTATGTGGAAGAAGAATTTATACTTCCCTCAATTGCTTTTTGTGTTCATCACAGTGTAGAGAACATAGAAGATATTCAATAATACTTGCTGTCTAATAAGTACACTATATGTATATAGGTAAGACATATGTACATTCATATTTACACATACACCATCAATTGTTTGTTAGTCAAAGGTGATGGAACTGAGAAACACACCATGAAAGGGCACAGAGTAGGGTGATCAGTAGTTTTCTGTGTTAATCATTAAAGCCTTAAATAAAAATCAAATATGTCACTCTCTCTAAAGAATTAGATAGCGTATTTCTTTGACACAATATTATTGATGAATCAGAAAAAAAATTTTTTGATAAAGGACTTTATAACAGATCTAGCAAATATTGGGACTTACCAAAAGGAAATGCACAACATCTCCTCTGCAGAAAGCAAGCATGGGATTCACGGAATTATGCGCTGCCACAAAGTGCCAGGCCAGCAATGGGACACTAGAAGGATCCATCTAAGTGAAGAGAAGGCCAAAAAAAATTCATCACAGTTAACGGGCAAGAAGACAAAGAGAAAAATAATTAAAAACACCATCTGGCTAGTGTTCCTTGATAAAACTTCTAACAATTACTCATTAAAATGCCAACAAAGCAGGGACTGACTGTATTCTACACCTTGATAGAGGTTTGAGTTACAAAGTATATACAAAGTTCAGCAAATGTACACTCCAAATCTGTGTATTTTATTGTATGTAAATTTTATAAGAGAGGAAAAACTTAGATAACTATAGCTAATCATATGCATGCTGATCTTTAGATTAAGAAAAAACAATGATTTCTTTAATTTACTTAGAAATAAATAAAAAAATAATTTGATAAGTGGATGAAGAGATGGATAGATACATAGTAAATACAGTACACTAAAATGTTAATTACAAAATTTAGATGGTAGGTATACAGATGTTTAATGTAAGTTTTTTTCAACTTCTCTGTTTGAAAATATTCATAATAAAACATTGGAACAAATACCAATAAAAACATAGAAAAGGATGCAAACACAAAACACCATGACAAACCTCCATTAGCCAATGAAGCTAACCTAAGAAATACTAGTGGCAATCTAAACCAGCTTTACCAGGCTTCTGCTGGGGCCCGGAGATACACAGAGTAGCAACACGGAAACAGAAGCATGATCTTCCTCAGTATAAGGCTGGTTTCTGAACTAGTCCTAGTTCAGTAGCATCATTCTCCACCCCATCCCATCAATACTTCTCACACACACACATTGGAACACAACTCTCTGAAAACAATCAAGCAGGAAAGAAAGGAAATCAGGTGTGCATAACATACCAGAGGCAGAAGCCAAGGAAACGGTATGCAGTAGCAATATATGTTAGGTATTGTTTTCTACCAGTTCAGTATCTAAGCAGCAGCTGAAAAAACTTAAAGCAATAAAGGTGGAGAAGTTCAGATCTCATGATCCTAGGAACACTGCTGTAGTCAACAGCTTATGCTGCTTTGGTCACATCAAGGCAAGCCCAGACAATAATCTTTGGAGTAGACTTCCATCTACCTGGTTTTATGACAATCTCACAGAATTCGCCACTTAAAATTCATTTTCCCCAACCTCCTGACATGGATCTTTTGCTGAAAAGATGGAGAATCTCACTCACACGTCCATAGGGAAAAGTCATCCACACTTTCAAGGATGGTTTCAATCCAATGACCAGTATCTTCAGGAAGGAAAAAAAAGCATTTAATAGTTATCCTGTCATTTTCAATTTTTTTGGTTTTCAAAGCCTTTCTAAAAGGTCTGAGTTTCATCTTCTAAATAGACCCACCTTGGTTAAGGATGCCATGGCCAGTAGGGAAAACTGTGTGATGGGATGATCTTTCAAGTCAGGCTTAGAATGAAGAGGTTCAATACAGCACACTTCACCCTTGGAACCACTGAACAGGCATCTAGACTCGCAGGTTCTCACTCCCATCACTCTCCTGAAAAAGTAACCAAAAGATTCAGAACCAATTTAGCAATGACCCAAGGCACTATCATCTCTAGCTTGGACTATGACAATAGCCTCCTAACTCCTACTCTGGCCCCCAGCAATGCAAACTCTACAAGACATCAGCATGATCTTTTTAAAGATTTATTACTCTTCTAAAAAACACTCCAATGGCTTGCCACTGCACACAAAATAAAATCCAAACTTCTTTACAAGTTTTAAAAGGCCCTATAGGACCTGGCTCCAGCCTTCACCCTCTCCCATTACTGCTGTTCCTGAGAGCGTCACACTCCAGCCACATCCAACGTCTTCCCACTTGCTCCAGCAGGCCAAGTTTGTGCCCGCCCATCAAAGCCTTTGTGCCTGAAAGTCCCTCTCCCTGAAATATTTCTTTCAGATCTTTACATCTGTTGACCACATTATCATTTAGATCTTTACTCAAATGTCACTTTTTTATTATTAAATCTTTATTGTTCAGATTACAGTTGTTCCTCTTTTTCCCCCCATAGCTACCCTCCACCCGGTTCCGACCCCACCCCCTGCCCTTACCCCCACTACTGTTCTCATCCATAGGTGTATGATTTTTGTCCAATCTCTTCCTGCACCTTCACACCCCTTTCCCCCCAAGAATTGTCAGTCCATTCCCTTTCTATGTCCCTGATTCTATTATATTCACCAGTTTATTCTGTTCATCAGATTTTTTATTCACTTGATTTTTAGATTCACTTGTTGATAGATATGTATTTGTTGTTCATAGTTTTTATCTTTACCTTTTTCTTCTTCTTCCTCTTCTTAAAGACTACCCTTCAGCATTTCATATAATACGGGTTTGGCAGTGATGAACTCCTTTAGTTTATTCTTATCTGTGAAGCTCTTTATCTGACCTTCAATTCTGAATGATAGCTTTGCTGGCTAAAGTAATCTTGGTTGTAAGTTCCTGCTATTCATCACTTTGAATATTTCTTGCCACTCTCTTGTGGCCAGCAAAGTTTCTGTTGAGAAATCAGCTGACAATCGTACGGGCACTCCCTTGTAGGTAACTGTTTTTCTCTTGATGCTTTTAAGATTCTCTGTCTTTTGCCCTTGGCATTTTATGATGTATTTTGGTGTGGTCTTCTTTGGATTCCTCTTATTTGTGTTTCTCTGCACTTCCTGGACTTGTAAGTTTATTTCTTTCACCAGGTAGGAGAAATTTTCTGTCATTATTTCTTCAAATAGGTTTTCAATATCTTGCTCTCTCTCTTCTTCTGGCACCCCTACAATTCTGATGTTGGTACGCTTGAAGTTGTCCCAGAGACTCCTTACACTATCTTCATATTTTTGTATTCTTTTTTCTTTTTGCTTTTCTGGTTGGGTGTTTTTTGCTTCTTTGTATTTCAAATCTTTGACTTGATTCTTGGGAACCTCTATTCTGCTGTTGGATCTCTGTATATTATTCTTTATTTCAGTCAGTGTATGCTTAATTTCTAGCTGGTCCTTTTTCATATCCTCCAGGGTCTCACTAAATTTATCGGCGGTCTCTAGGAAATTCTTGAAAAACCTTATAACCATGGTTTTAAACTATTATCTAGTAGTTTGCTTTCCTCCACTTCTGTCATTTGTGACCTGTTTCTTTGTCTCCGCATTTTGGCCACTTCTCTGTGTTGATAGAGTGGCTTTCTGTGCTAGGTGTCCTATAGGGCCCAGTGGCTCAGCCTCCCCTATTACCTGAGGTGGATACTCTAGGTGCACCCCTTTATGGGCTTTGTGCACAAGTCTTGTTGTAGTTAAGACTTGATTGTTGTAGGTATCACTGGGAGGAATTGACCTCCAGGTCAATTGGCTATGAGAATCAGATCTGTCTATGGTGGGTGAACTTCTGTGCTGGAGACACCCTTATGGGGCAAGACTTACTTCAGTGGGGCTTTGTGCTCACTAAGTCTGCCCCCTGAGTGTGTCCCTTATGGATCTGAGGAGTTGTAATCTGGATGGTCCCACTCCAACCACTGGGTACACTGGCTCTTGGATCTTTAAGGAGATGCTAATTTAGCCTCTGCCTGAGGCTACCCAGCAGGAGCTACGGATAGATCTGCAGATTTCTCTTCTTTGTTTGGGGTTTGGAGGTGCCCAGCTGAGGCCCAGTTGTGAAGCAATGCAAGCTGCTATGGGGTCTTGGGCCTTCTTCTGGATGTTCTGGGTCTCTCTGAACCAGCTGCAGTTTGTTAGGTAATTTTAGATTGCAAAGGGCAAGGCCATTCATATGCAAAAGCCTCTGCGCACAGCTCAGGGAATCAACAGGGCAGAGCAAACAACTATGGCTGATCTTCAGCTCTGCCCTAAGCGGCCACGGGTATCAGTGTCCTGTGGTAATCACTGCAAACACCTCTGAAAGAAAGCTGCCCAAGAGTTCTTCCCACTGCCAGACAGTCCAGTTTATCTCTGTATGACTCTGGATCCCCAGAAATTCGCCCAGAAGTGGAGTTCAGAGCAGTTGGGAACTTGTGTCTCCCTCTCAATTGAAAAAGACAACCATGTCCTCAGTTGCAAGCCCTTTCCAAGTGTGCCTCTGTACCTCTGCACTTTACTTCCATACCTCCTCTGAGTCTCAGTGTGCTTTTCTCTTTCCTTCTAGTTGTAGAATTTCCATTCAACCAGCCTTCCTGTGGTTCTGGATGATGTCTGTTTTGTCTTTTAGCTGTAGTTTTGAAGTGGTTGTGGGAGGCAGCAATTTCAGGTGTTTACCTATGCGGCCATCTTGGTTTCTCCTCAAATGTCACCTTCTGAGAGAAGCCTTCCTGAATTATCCTCAAGTGCACTCCATCACACTGACCTGTCTTCTTTCCTTCACAGCACTCATAACTATAGAAATTATTTCATTTGTGTGTTGGTTTATGGTCTATATCCCTCCCTCCACCCCAACAGCTATAACTTTGGTGCCTAGAACAATGGTTACACATTCATATGCTCAATAAAAATTAGCTGAACAAATAAATAGTATTTTTTAAGCAATTACTTTGGCCTCAGTATTGTCAGAAGGTATAAGAAATACAAGAAACAAAAAAAGTCCTTAAAAGAACTTAGGGAAACATAATATACATTATATTTGATATTCTATTTTTCTAAACTCAGCTTTATAAGTGTTCTTCCATGTTACTGAAATAGTCTTTGCTCTTTATTTAAAGTATAAATGAGGCACTTTGAAGACAATAAAAACCTTCCTATACCTGGCTACTATCGTTTTATAATCAGCTTAGCCTAAGAACTAAATGAAAATTAGTGAAACACTCCAGAATAATAGTTCCCCAAGTCTGGGGAGTAGTTTAGAATCCCAACTCAAACCTACTAGGACAGAAATTGAGGGTGAAAGGCAGGCCTGGAACTCCGTATGTTCCATAAGCCTCCCCAGGTCATTGTAATACAGAACCATAACCTATTTTCAATTACATGAGTTTTCCAGACTTCCTCATGTTCAACTTGAAGTCATTAACCAGAGCTAGTCTTTTCATTTGTCAACAAATGTCCATTAGTCTCTTACTTAAATGTCAATTCAAAAACAGAGCCTCCGCTGTCGTTGCAAATTGCAAGAGTTGGATCATCTGTAAACTGAACAGAGAAAAAATTTATTTTCTTGTAACAGGTCAAGTGTTAAGGGAGAAAATTTTTTTAAATCTAAAACAAACGTGCTTAGCATTAAAAACACCTTAGCTAAACTTAGCTTATCACTCTAAACCAGGGGTCCTCAAACTATAGCCTGTGGCCCGCCGAGGACATTTATCCAGCCTGTCGGGTGTTTTTGCCACCTTGTTTTTTTACTTCAAAATAAGGTTATGTGCAGTGTGCATAGGAATTTGTTCATAGTTTTGTTTTTTTTTTAACTATAGTCCAACCCTCCAACGCTCTGAGGGACAGTGAACTGGCCCCCTGTTTAAAAAGTTTGAGGACCCCTACACATACAAACTTACACATATTCAGAATAAAAATGGTTCAAATCTTTTAAAACCTGTGGTTTTGAAAATGCAAAACCAACTTTCCTTAGGATAAAATAAAAATACAAACTATAATTCATAAAAGTCCTAAAGTTTTCTACTTGGGTTCTTACATTAACTTTTTCTAACTTGCTATTAAACTGAATAGGATACTTTGGATACATTTGCAGTTTCCTTGTTTTCAACAATAAAGACACAATAAAAGATATCTGGCATTTTTGGAGAATAAACTTGTCTGAATATGTTTTCTAAATAACTGAGGAGTTAACCCATTATACATAAAATAGTTTAACTTTTTATATAACTATTCCTAAATGTGCTGTTCCTAAATGTGCTGCCTCTTTGCTCTTCTTCAACTAACAGTACCTCAGTCACTATTACTTACTCTTGAAAACTCAAAGTAATAAATAATGTTCACAGTGACAGTCTGTCCTACAGGTTTATGAGGTATGCTAAATGTAGATGTTGTACAATACAAAACTGAGTAACTTACTAACTTGTACCATATACAGTGACTGGTCTCCCTAACCCAATGGTTGGTGAGCCATCCTAAATGGTGTGTCTACATGCTCTACCAGGAATGGTTGAGGCACAGGAGACCACTGTAAAATTACTCCTCCTCGACCTCACACACAGGCAGAGTAAAGAAGTCCCACACATGTGTTCTCAAAGCCTAGCTGAGCAGTTGCCAAAGTGGGAGGCACATCCCCCAGAGTATAGGAAAAATAACAAGACTGTATTTTTATTTATTAATGTTCTACATTTTGTGTATGTGTTTTATAAGGTATTTAAGTACTAGTATAGTATGTTCATATAATTTTAAAATATATAAACAAGTAAAAATATGCAAGCCCAAACTGTTATTGATGAGATGTAGAGTTAACTTTGGACAACAACGAGTAAGAGTATTGAAATGCAAGTGGCCACTATCAATCCAAAACTTCAGAAGTATCTAATTATATATATCTCTTGCCATACCTTTCTCCAATGTCACATGTCTGAATGTAGCACCACCCTTACCACCATTCCCAAGCAGCAGGATAGCTACAACTACTATGCTTTTAACCTCAGCTGCATTCTTCTCTTTCCTCTTTGCCTTTACAGCTTCTTTCCTATCATTTCTCCTAAAAGGTATGTTTTTTCTGCAAATGGACTGGCCTTTCATAAACATTACCAACTAATTATTCCTTCAACCAAACATTTATTGAGCAGCTACTACGCATAACACAAAATAAATGAGAAATAGATTCTGATTTCAAAGATCTTAATCTATTAAAGGAGATAAAACATAAACACAAACAACTACAACATATTATCAGTTAGTACATGCCATATGAAAAAAGGTCAGAATGAAGTGCCATGATGTTCAGAAAGAAAAGAAATTCTCTCTACTTTTACTTATCTAGGTTGTTTTCATTGTTGCTAAATGCTTCAATGCTTTCTCACAGAAGACTTTTATGTAACTAACCTAAATCCAGACACATAAACTCCAGATGCTTGCAGACTGTAAAAAGCAGATGTATGGATAAGAAAGGTCTGCACAGCTAAGCAACCAAATGTGTACCTGATTAAAATCTAGAAAATCTAATTTTAGACTTTCCTAGTTATAGTCCTCTAACTTTTATACTTCTGAACATGAGCTTGACAACAGACAAAAACCAAGCTTTACATTGTATTTACAAATAATATCTGTATCCTAAGTTGGTTTATTTTTTTCCAGGCCTGTAAGGAGAAAGCCAAGATTCGAATCTTAATGCTTTTCCTTTAGAGGTCTGAAAGAAAATAAACCAACGAACTCATTTCTAAACATAATGCAAATCTTGGTTCTTTCACAGCTGGTGCCTTGAACCACAGGTTAACTGCCAACAGAGTGTGCCTAGGCACACTGTCTCAGCAATGAAACCTTGGTGGACTAAACAAACGGTAAAAAGACCTTTTAAAGTCATCACACGAGTTTCATCAAGGTACCACCTGTCTTTGTTGCCAACCTCTTATCTAGGAGCACATCAGTGTACTCTTTTCCTGTTATATCTATTAGACATCAATTCAACTTGCAGTTGAACGTACAATGCTATCCCACCTCTGATTTTTCACTTGGGAAAACATATTACTGGGCTAGTCAAACAAAAGACAGTTCCTTTTCAGAATTTCTTGTTATAGAGAAAGGTACTTAAAAACAGATACAAAGGCATAATGATAAAAAGTATCAGAAAAAAAAAACAAAGATATTACCTTAATATGCAATATTGCTGTTCCTGGAGGATGAGCATCTGTTATTGATCTTAGAAGTTTTCCACTGGCCAAATCCCACATAGTAATCTAAAAGACAACTAAATGCTTTAAAAAACAAATTTATTGCTCTTTTCTGGACTTAAATATCCTGCCTTCTGGCTGAAATAATCTATTCTTGGTCTATAAACATTGCAGGCAAAGAACCATAAAGTTAAAGTATAACTAAAAGTTGCAGACACATTAAAGCATGGGGCCCTCATTCCATCTTCATCCACCCCTCATACCGCCCAATCTACTTCTCCCTTTAGATTTTAAGTGTTGTTTTCATACTGACAGGTCAAAGAAATTTCTTTAATGAGTCCATTTCTTTAGGACTGATAAAAATTACAGCAAAGTCTTACTACCAAACTAGCCAGTGATGTATAAGTCACAAGATGAGAAATACCCTATATTATTGCCAGTTTCCGAAATGGAAAGAAATACCAAATAGTTATCCAAGAGCACAGTAATAAGAATACACAAAGCAGAATATACTGTATTTTAAAAGTAGCAACAATTATCTACACTACTGCAAGGCAATAAATGTTATATAACACCCTGGTTTGTTTATAGAAGCTATTTACTTATTCAGATACATGATTTAGGATATTAAAAACCACAGGCTTAAAAGGTTGGGGATTCAAGATGGCAGTGTAGGAAGATCCTAAACTCACCTCCTCCCATGGCCACACATGGCATAATTCCCTCTGAAAAAGACCTAAAAACTGCTTACCAGCTCCTCCACAACAAAGATAGAAGGGCCACATCGAGATGGGTAGGAGAGACAGAGATGCAGTCTTACCGAAAACCCACCCTCAGCACGGCAACCCACTACCTAGAGGGATCTCACAAATACAGAGCTTCTCCCGGGGAAGTGAGGAATTCACGCCCCCTTCGGGCATTCCTACCCTGTGCCAGAGAGATGAGCCCCAAAACACCTGGCTTTGAAAATAAAAGGGCTTGTGTTCAGGAAACACAGAGTTTTAGGGAACTGAGATTCTGCCCTTAACAGGCTTCATGCAGACCCACTTGCCCAGGAACCCAGCACAAAATCGGAAGTTTGAAAAGAACCTAAACTATTGGTAAAGGAGACTCATTTGCTAATCTTAAAGTGTTTGCTGAAGGGGGCCTGATGGGACTCTCTCTGGGGATGGAGGCACTGTTGGGCACCATTTTTTGCTCCCCTTCTACCTAGCCAACACCAGTGCTAATGGATGCCATTTGTGCACTTTCCTTCTACATCACTATTGCCAGCAAGTGTGTGCAGTCACAGTATACTCCTGTGTTCTCCCACTAAGTTGGAGAGCATACCCCATCCCTACACTCCCCAGCTCTCTCTCTAAAACTGGCAGGAGTGTCCCAGCCTGGTGCACTCTCCAAAGTCAGCAGGTCTACCCCAGCAGTGTCCAGTGGCCACACCAAAGCTGGCAGGTTCACTCCAGCCCTGTGCCTCTCCCTTTGCCTTGCCAAAGTCAGTGGGAGTGTGCCATTCACACAGGGGCAGGCTTCAGCTTTGCCACACATCTAGTAGCCACAGAGGAGCTCTCAGGGAATATAGGCCAAGATATGTCATCTTTACACACTCTCTCACTACAGCTTGCTGGTACCTCCCAGAAAGGAGCTTATATACTTATCTGGAACCCAAATTTTTGCAGCTCTTTCCCAGGGGACGCCTGCAGTTCACCTGGACTGGAGGCCAGCAGGATTTACAACTGCAGTTCCAGAGGACTGTATATATTAGTATACGTTAAAAGCTGCTGCTGAAGGATGTGGTTTTAAGTCAGTCTGAAACTGGGTGCTGAATGAGATCCCTCCTTTTGTAACACTGGCAGGGCATGGCAAAACCTCAACAACTGGGACCTATCAAAAATAAATCAGACTGCTTAGATAATCACAAAAGTTCAAGAGACAACCAAGAGTGAGGGTCAGGTTGAAAATAAGGTTCATCTCTCCTACACAAGGTCACTCCTCAAGAGTGGGAGAGATCAACCAAAGGACTTGTATGCATTTATATAAGGCTATCTAATGGACACAGGCACCAAGGGGGTGAGGGTATGAGTGGGGGGTGAGAGAAGTGAAGGGGGGGAATAAAAAAAATAGAAAGCGTGGGAGAGGCAGCTGCTTCTCCAAATACAGAGAAACAAATAGAGTCAAGCAAAATGAGGAAAAAAATAAATATGTTCAAAAAAAAAACCCCACCCAAAAAAAAAAAAGATAAAACCTCAGAAAAATATATCTTAATAAAATGAAAATAAATAATTTACCTAATAAAGAGTTCAATGTAATGGTAATAATGATGATCATCAAACCTGGCAGGAGAATGAAGGAACACAGTGGGAACATCAACAAAGACTTATAACTATAAGGAAGTGGCAACAAGAAAGAAAGGGAAAAAAACAAAGTGGCAAACAGAAGTCACAGAGTTGAAGAATACAATAGCTGAAATGAAAAAAAAAATGGGTTCAACAGCAAATTGGATAAAGTAGAAGAAAGGATCAGTGATCTGAAAGACAAAGCAGTGGAACTCACCCAAACAAAGTAGAAAAAGGAATTTAAAAAATTAAGCCAGCTTAAGAAACCTAGGGGTTAACCTCAAGTGAAATAACATTCACATTACAGGAGACCTAGAAGAAGAAAAAAGAGAGAGAGAGGCAGAAAACTTAATTTAAAGTCATAATGGCTGCAGCCCTAGCCAGTGGTTAGAACGTCAGCCCATGGACTGAAGGGTACCAGGTTCCATTCTGGTCAAAGGCAGGTATGTTGCAGACTCGATCCCCAGCTCCAGGCAGGGGAGGCCACCAATCGATGGGTCTCTCTCACATTGATGTTTCTCTCCCTCTCCCTATCCCTTGCATTCTCTCTAAAAATAAATGGAAAAATACCCTTGGGTAAGGATTAACAAAAAACAAACAAACCACAATAAAGTAGATTATTTAAAAAAAAAAGTTTGTAATTGCTACAAACTTCAAGAACCTAGAGAAGGAAACAGATGAAGGAAACTCAGATAGCTCCAACTAGGAGAAATACAATGATATCCACATCAAGACACATTATAATTAAAATGTAAAAAGATAAAGATAAAGAGACACTCTTAAAAGCATTAAAGTCATTTAAAAAAAAAAACCACAAAAAAAAAGACACAAAAAAACAAGGGAACAATCCCCTCCCCAAAGATTATCAGCATTTTTTTCAGCAAAAACTTCGCAGACCAGAAGAGAGTGGTATGATAAATTCAAAGTGCTGAAAGGAAAAATCTTCCAGAGTACTCTACTGGGCAAGGTTATCATTCAGAATTATATGAGAGATAAAGAGTTTCAAGATAATAAGCAAAAGCTAAAATAGTACATCACCACTAAGCAGGCCTTTCAAGAAATGTTAAAGGGACTTCTTTAAGCCGATAAGAAAAGACACTAATTAGTAACAAGAAAACAACCTATCTAATAAAAGAGTAATATGCAAATTAGGCATCACTCCATCACAAAGATGGCCGCCCCCATAGCCACAAGAAGGAGGAGCCCAGTTTGGCTCAGCCCCGCCACTGAAATGGTCAGGCCTGTTAGCCAGGCAGGTGGCAGGGGAGGTGGAGGGCCCAAGAGGCGGAACAGGCAATCAGAGGGGGCTGGGGGTCCCCTGCCCAAGCCAAAGGCCTTCACCAGAGGCCTCAGGCATGGGCAAGAACAGAGCCAATGATCAGAGGGGACAGGGGCAGAGCTGGTGATTGGAGGGGTATGAGAGTGCCCTTTCCAGGCATAATGCTTGGGCAGGGGGAAGGCTGGAGATCGCAGGGGCCTGGGCTCCACAGAGCCAGCGATCGGAGGAGCAGAGGTGGAGCCTGCAATCGCAGGGGTCTGGGCACCAGTGGAGCCTGCAAAGCAGGGGTCTTGGGGTCCCCTGCCCAGGCCTGCAGCCTTGGGTAGAGGCTCAAGGGTGGAGCTGGCAATGGCAGGGGCCTGGGGGTCTCCTGCCCAGGCCTGCAGCCTTGTCCAGAGGCTGTAGTGGGGCAAGGGCAGAGCCAGCGATCTCAGGGTCTGGGCAAGGGCAGAGCCGGTGATCAGAGGGGCAGGGGCGGAGCCTGCAATTGCAGGGGTCTGGGCACGGGTGAAGCTGGCAATGCAGGGGTCTGGGGGTCCTCTGCCCAGGCCTGTAGCCTTGGCCAGAGGCTGTAGTGGGGCAAGGGCGGAGCCTGCAATCAGAGGGGCCTGGGGGTCCCCTGCCCAGGCCTGCAGCCTTGACCAAAGGCTGTAGTGGGGCAAGGGTGGAGCCTGTAATCTGGCCTGCAGCCTTGGCCAGAGGCTGCCAGTGGGGCAAGGGCAGAGCTGGTGATGGCAGGGGGCAGGATCAGAGCCTGTGATCACAGAGGCCTGGGCTCTGTGAAGCTGGCGATCGGAGGGGCTTGGGGGTCTTCTGCCCAGGCCTGCAGCCTCAGTCAGAGGTTATAGGCCTGGGCAGGGGTGGAGCTGAATTGGAGGGGCAGGGATGGAGCTGGTGATTGGCGTGAACTACAGAGGAAACACCTTTTCTGACTGCTCACTGACTAAGCTCCCTGTATGCCAGTGGTAATATTCTTAGTAACTTGGGTAATAAGAATCCAAAAAGGCGATCTAGGGTTTTTCCACTACACTCCTGGAGAAAAAAATGAAGGTCCACTGCTAGAGGGACCATGCTAAGAAATGTCATATCCTGCCCTAGCCGGTTTGGCTCAGTGCGTAATGCCTCAGCCTGCTGACTACAGGGTCTGGCATGTACCTAGGCTGCAGGCTACTCCCTGCATGTACCTAGGTTGCAGGATCCTCCCTGGCCAGGGCCCAGGTCAAGGCTCATGCAGGAGGCAACCAATCAAAGTGATCCTCTCACTTTGGTGTTTCTCTCTGTTTTTCTCTTCTCTTCCATATTCCCTAAAAATCAATGGAAACATATCCTCAGGTGAGGAAAAGAAAGGAAGAAAGGAAGGAAGGAAGGGAGGAAGGGAGAGAAGGAGGGAGGGAGGGAGGGAGGGAGGGAGGGAGGGAGGAAGAAAGGAAGAAAGGAAGAAAGGAAGAAAGGAAGAAAGGAAGAAAGGTCATATCCTATGAAAGACACATCTTGAAAATGCCTAAAGAAAGTTGTCATTTTTTTCATGGTGAAGGAACTGGAGTCCATGTTGACGAAAATACCTTGGTGGCTGTGGTGACTGGCAGTGGGGTAATGGGGCTGGTGGCTTCCCCTGATTAGCCTGGCCGCCTCCCATAAAGGGAGGCTCCCAAGGGGAGCAGGGAGCAGGCCTAAGCCATCAGTAGGACACCTCCTGAAGGCTCCCAAAATGTGAGAGGGGGCAGGCTGGGCTGAGGAAACCCCTAGTATGAAAATAAATATTTCACTGGTAAAGTTAAATATATAGGAAACGTAGTAGATTAAAGCTAACATGAAAGTTAAAAGACAAATGTAGTAAAGAGGCCTAAAGCTACAATAAATAGTTAAGGGATACACAAATTAAGAAGTTGTAAAATGTGACATCAAAAATAAAACATGTAGAAGGGAAAATAAAAATGTAAAGTTTTAGAATGCATTAAAACTTAGCTTGCAGCGTAAGTGCCCATCAGCAGATGAGTGGATTAAAAAACTGTGGTATATCTACACAATGGAATACTATACTGTGGTAAAAAAAAAAAAAAAAAAAAAAAGAAGGTATTCTTCCATTTGCAACAGCATGGATGGAACTGGAGAGCATTATATTAAGCGAAATAAACCAGTCAGAGAAGGATAAATATCACACGATCTCACTCATTTGTGGCATATAATGAACATAAACTGATGAACAAAAACAGATCCAGAGACAGAGAAATATCGATCAGACCATCAAACCTCAGAGGTAAGGGAAGGGAAGGGAAGGGAAGGGAGGGTTGGGGGTAAGAGGAAGAGATCAACCAAAGGACTTATATGCATGCATATAAGCCTAACCAATGAACACAGACTCCAGGGGGGTGAGGGCATGAGTAGAGGAGGGAGGGGAGGGGTAATGGGAGGATAAGGACACATATGTAATACCTTAATCGGTTAAGAAAAATAAAATTAAATTAAAATTTAAAAGTCAATGGAAAAATATCTTCAGGTAAGGATTAAATAAATAAATAAAATTTAAAATGCAAATAAAAACACCAACTTAGCTTGCTATAAATTTAAAAGAAAATAAAAAAGGAGTCTAAGCATAACAATAAAGTCATCAAACCACGAGAAAAGAGAGCAAGAAGAAAGGGGCCTAAACTGGCAGTTGGACATCCCCTGAGGGTTCCCGGATTGGAGAGGGTGCAGGCCGGGTGAGGGACCGCCCCCTCCCATGCAAAAATTTCATGCAACAGGCCTCTAGTTAAAAATATAAAGAATAGCCCTGGCCAAGTGGCTCAGATAGCTGGAGCATCAATCTGGGCACCAAAAGGCTGCCAGTCCAATTCCTGACAAAGGTGTGTGTCTAGACTATGGGTTCCATCCCCCATTGGGCACGTATGGGAGGCAACCGATCTGTTTCCCTCTCATATCAATGCTTCTCTCTCTTCTCTTTTCTTTCTTCTCTTCTCTTCTCTCTCTCCCTCTTTCTCTCTCTCCCTTCCTCTATTATAATAAGAAAAAAAATCAATAGAAACATATTCTCAAGTGAGGATTAACAGGAAAAATAAATAAATAAAATAAGGAATAAAACCATATTATTTTAATGGACACAAAAAATCATTTGACAAAATTCAACATCAATTTGTGATTAAAAACTCTCAACAAAGTGGGTATACAGGGAGCATATCTCAACATAATAAAAGTCACATATGACAAGACCATAGCTAACATAATCTACAATGAAAAGCTGAAAGTTTTTCCTCTAAAATTAAAAACAAACCAAGGATGCCCACTTTTGCCACTTTCATTCAACATAGTACTAAAAGTCCTAGCCAGAGCAATTAGGAAAGAAAAAGTAAAGAAAAAGCATCCAAATTGCAAAGGAAGAAGTAAAACTGTCATTATTTGTGGACAGTATAATTTTATACAGAAAAAATGCTAGACTCCACAAAAAAACTGTTCAAATTAATAAATTCAGTAAAGTTGCAGGGTACAAAATCAATATACAAAATTTTGTTTCTTTTCTATACAATAACAACAAACTATCAGAAAGAGAAATTAAGAAAACAATCTCATTTATAACTGCATCAGAAAGAATAAAATACCTAGTATTAAACTGAACCAAGGAGGTGAAAGACCTGTACACGGAAAATTATAATGCACTGAGTGAAAGAACCTGAAGACACAAATAAAAACATATTTCGAGCTTATGGATTAGAAGAATTAATGTAATTAAAATGTCCATAGTACCCAAAACAATCTATAGATTCAATACAATTCCTATCAAAATTCCTACGAAAATTGGCATTTTTCAATGAAACAGAACAATTCTAAAATTTGTTTGGGACCATAAAGACCCAAATAGCCAAAGTAATCATGAGAAAGAAGAACAAAGCTAGAAGTATCACACTTCTACATTTAAAACTATATTACAAAGTAATCAAAACTATATGGTACTGGCATAAAAACAGATACAGAGATCAATGGAAGAGAATAGAGAACCCAGAAATAAACCCACATATATTAATTTATGACAAAGGAGGTAAGAATATACAATGAGGAAAGGACAGTCTCTTCAATAAATGGTGCTGGGAAAACTGGACAGCCACATGCAAAAAAAGAATAAAACTGAACTATTATCTTACACCATACAAAAAAAATTAACTCAAAATGGATCAGACTTGAATATAAGACTGAAACTACAAGACTCCTAGAAAAAAAACATAGATAAGTTCCTTGGTGATAAATGTTTGGATCTGACTCCAAAGCATAAATACACAAGTGAGACTACATTAAATTAAAAAACTTCTGTACAGCTAAGGAAACCATCAACAAAATGAAAAGGCGATGTACTGAATGGGAGAAAATATGTGCAAATCATATATCTGATAAGGGGTTAATATCCAAAATATATAAAGAACTCAGACAACTAAATAGAAGAAGAAGAAAAAAACACACTTTTTTTTTTTTTTTTTTTTTGATGAGCAGGGGATCTGAAGAGCCATTTTACTCAACATCACTAATCATCAAGGAAATGCAAATCAAAACCATAATGAGATATCACCTCACACCTGTTAGAATGGGTAGGCTCAAAAATCAAGAAATAACAAGTGTGGACGAGGGTGTGGAAAAACAAAACTCTAGTGTACCATTGTTGGGACTTTAAGTAGATGCAGCTACTGTGAAAACAGTATGGAGGTTCCTCAAAAAATTAAAAATAGAACTACCATATGACCCAGCCATTGCAATCTTGAGAATTTATCCCCCTAAAAATAAAAATACTAACTCAAAAAGATACCTACAGCCTCATGTTCACCATAGTATTTACAATAGCTAAAATGTGGAAATAATCTAAGGGTCCATCAATGGATGAATGGATAAAGAAGATATGTTATATATAACATACATAAAATGGACTTATACTCAGTGGTTAAAAAAAAGAAGGAGGTTTGCCATTTGTGACATGGATGAACCTTGAGGGTATTATGCTAAGAGAAAGAAAAATATCGTATGATTTCACTTATATATGGAGTCTAAAAAAATAAGAACAAAACAAAGCTCATTGATACAGAAATCAGACTACTGGATACCAAAGAGGAGGGGGCTGGAGGGTTAGGTAAAATGAGTGAAGGGGGTCAAGAGGTACAAATTTCCAGTTATAAAATAAATCAGTTATGGGGATATAATGTACAGCATGATGACTACAGTCAATAATATTAACTGCATATGTGAAAGTTTCCAAGAGAGTAAATCTTAAAGGTTCTCATTAAAAGAAAAAATAATTATGTAACTCTGTATGATGATGAATGGTTAATAGACTTATTGTGGTGATAATTCAGATATTTACAAACATGGAGTCATTATATTATACACTTGAAACTAATGTTATATGTGAATTATACCTTAATTTTCAATAAATCCCATTCTCTGGCTCAGTCAATAACAATTACTACAAAATTTGTATAAAACAAAAGTGAGACTGAGCAATCTCAGGTTAGCTCTATAGGCATGTCACTTTATAACATATTTTGGTCTTCAAGATATTGATCTAAGATACTATTTTTAAAAAGTGATTTCAGCACTGTCTTATGGATAAAATAAAGTTCATATTTACCTGTCCTTTAGCAAAGCCACAGAGAAGTCTTGAACAGTCATTGTTAATACTGAGAGCAGAGATGGCTCCATACTGACCTCCAACACTAGTGCTACCCAGACAGAGTCGCAAGGCTTGATTTTGATCTAAAGAAAGCAATTTGTAAAATCACATGAAAGAAATGGAAGCTGTAAATAAATACGTATTTATTATAGGCTTGTTTTCAAAAACTTGGGAGGTACCAAGAATCAACTGATTAAGTTACATCATTTTAAATACATGTATTAAGCTTCTACTAAAGGCCGGGCACTGAATTAAACACTAAGAATGCAAGGTAGAGGGGGGAGGGAGGGGACGGGAGGTGGGGAGGAGAGACACAATATCCACACAGAAGCATAATACACAACTTGCTAATGATAAGTAAAAAACTCCATAAGAAAACTGTATCTCCACAAACAACCCATCTTTCATTGCCCTTATTCTGTAATTGTATTTCTTGCTATTTTCAAGATGAAAAGCTACAGGGAATACCACCTTTTTAAGTAGCTTTAAAAATTGAAAAATCAAATTTTATTAATGTAGAATTTGACTGAAATTTCCATTTCTATTATCCATGAAGAACAGGTTTACTAAGCAAATTATCAGAACAAATAAAATAATAGTGTTTAACTACTTAAGAGAATTATTTCAAGCATCAACACTTGATATGCTAAAAGCAAATAATTAAAATCTCTACTAGATTAAGTTATTTAAGGGCGAGGATTTTGCCTTAATCAACTCTGATATCTCCAGGAAGCACTCAAAATATTTATTAATTATTATCTAATAGTTAAAAGAAATTTCTCTAGGGCATCTCCTAATTTTGTACACCGTTCATTACTGTACCAACTTGAAACACATGAAATAAAAAATTTAAATATAATAAGGCATGCCTAGACAGTCTAACTTTAGAGGGGAAAATAAACCCACCACACTGGCACAATCCGAAGTCTCTCAACTCCTCCAGCAATTGTTTGTATCACCCTTCATTAGTATTAAAAACAATACAAAAGGCCCAACATGGAGTCACCTTTGTTAAGCCCCCTATCACCAAACTAAGACTTAATACTTAATTAGTTTCGGTGTCTCCCAGGAATGGAATTTTAAACCAGTCAATCAGGAATTGCCTGGTCAGTGCTAGTTAGGTAATCTGTCTGACAGACTCATCATAAGGGTAGGTGACCTTGCCACAACCAATCTGCTTTTTGCTAGTATTAACTTCCTTGTTCCATTCCCTTCAGCCTATAAAAGTCTTTCATTTTGTATAGCTTCTGGGAGCTCCTTCCTATCTGCTAGATCAGCAATTTTCAATCTTTTTAATCTCATGGCATACATTAATTACCAAAATCCTGCAGCACACCACAGTGTATTTTTAGCCGATCTGACAAAACAAAATAGGTATCATTTTGATTCATTCACATGGGATGGCTATTGTTGTGTTAGCTGTTATTTTTTCATTTGACAATCTAAGGGAAAAGAGGTCAGTGCCCTGACTAAATAATCAGCTATTGCATGTTTTAAAAATTCTTACATCACACAGTTTGGAAACTGCTGTGCTAGATGATGCTACCTGATTCGTAAATCACTGAATTAAGCCAATAAGATCTTTAAAATTTACTTAGCCAAATTTTATTAGTATTATCTACATGCCACTTTTTGGAGGTAAATATGTTTTCCACTATAAGACTAAAACCTATGTAAGGCAAAAGTTGCAAGTGAATAAATACTCCCAGAATACTAGCATGGTGCGTTCCTTATACTCAGAGGCATCTGACAATTATCTGAACAGCTTCCACATTTGTAAGGGTAAATCTAGTTATCAGAAAGGGCCCCAAAACATGCATTCTCAGGTCTAGGAAATGGATAGATGCTCCCTTCCCCCAACTGGTGGGCGGAGTATGACATAACCTGCAGCCTGGAAATACCTGAGTGCCTAACTATGTACCTTATATGGACCATACATTAAGCCACCATTCAGCACATGCCTAGTACACTAAGCCCCATTCTTTCCCATTCCTCCCCTCAAAAGGTGTGCTCACCTCTGCACGGGTCTGCTTTCGACACAGCCCGGCAGGTCTTTTTCTCTAATAAAGCCTGTAATCCAGGTTTTTGGCTCCTGATTGGTCTTTCATTCTGGTGCTGAAATCCGGGAGGGGCAAATGGGAATGCAGACCACATCACCAGACCACATCCCGAGCATCTCAGGGAAGCAGTACCCAGGCTTAACTTCCTGACTTTGCTGGGTGGTGCGATTCTGGGTTGACTGGCCCATCCTGGTCTCTCAAATGCTGCGGAACCAGGACCCATGGGGATCTCTTTTATTTATTGATTTTTTTACAGAGAGAAAGGGAGAGGGTTAGAGACCTAGAAACGCCTCCTGCACACCCGTACTAGGGATGTGCTCGCAACCAAGGTACATGCTCTTGACCGGAATGGAACCTGGGACCTTTCAGTCCACAGGCCAATGCTCTATCCACTGAGCCAAACTTAGGGCCTGTGGGGATCTCTTTACCTCCTGCCCTGTGGAAAGCCTTCAGACCCAACTACCTCCCCCTCTTTTTTTCTCACTCCCTGTGACCTGAAGGGGCATTAGAGTCTCAGAGTTTCTCGGCTACTCATTCTACAAAAGCCCAGGCACCTGGCCAGGAATTCTCTTCTATTCCATGGGAAAGGCGTCTTGGGTTGACGATCTCAGAACCTTTTCTCGGCTCTCTCTCTCCACAGGTTGGTTGAAGGAACAGGAGGACACTCCTTATTCCTTCCCCAACTTCCGATGGCCCTTCCCTCCAGTCATGGGGACCTCTCAATCCAAACCCCCTCACCAATCCAAATCCCCTCGCCAATCTCTCTACCCTTGGTCTTTCTGGCTACATCAAACCAAAGCAGCTCATTTTTTTCTATAATACTGCCTGGCCACAATACAAACTCGACAATGGCTCTCAGTGGTCCGAAAACAGCACTTTCGATTTCAATATTTTTCAAGACCTAGATAATTTTTGCCACTGGACAGGGAGGCCTAAGAATTCACTACATACAGACTTTTCCCTCCACTCCCACCCCTCGCTTTGCTCCTCATGTTCCTCCTCACAAGATCCTCCTCACAAAGTCCCATTTACCCCCTCAAACCAGTCCTCAGCAGCTTTTTCTCTGTCTTCTGACTTTCGACCCAGCTGATCATTCCTCCACCTCGCCCACCCCTGCCACCTGCTTGCAACCCCACCATGAAACCTGCACCCCATGCTCTACCCTCTGAGAACTCTAACCACCTACCTTCCTTCCCCTGTGCACTCTCCGGTGAATCTCCGCCACCATGACTGCCAGCAACCGAATTCATAGGTGGCTGGCCAGTTCCCTTTGCTTGAGGTTGCAGGGGAGGAGGGTATTGTCCAGGTAGCCATTCCCCTCTTACTCTCTGATCTTTCTCAAATCGAAAAACACATCAGCTCTTTCTCTTCAGACCCTCTTAACCAGCAATCACCTTCTCCCCAGTCCCTGAGAGCCCAAATTCTGAGAATGTGAGCTCCAAAACAGCCTTTCCCATCTAACACTCATTCTCAAGCCACCCAAAGGCTGCCTTCCTAATCAGCCTCTTCTATTCTCACACCCATTCTACCCCGGAGGGAGGCAGCAGGAACTGAGGGCATAGTCTGAGTCCATGTCCCATTCTCTATGTCCAGCCCCACGTCCCCATGGGGAGCCCTTCTTCTAAACACCCATTTTATATCCCAATCAGCCCTCAACATATGCTGCTAACTTCAAAAAATAGATACAGGTCCATAAACCCCTCAAAAAGACCTCATTAACCTGACCTTTAAGGGTTTTAGTAATAGAGACTAGGAGACCCAAATCCAAAAACAAAGGCGAGATCAGGCCAAGGCTGAGGCCTTCCAGCTTCCTGCCACCACTCTCATGAACCCCAAACAAAGTGCTGGTCCTCTAACTGCAGGTAAGTCAAGGGCTAAGCCTCCTCCGGGCCCATGCTTCAAATGCAGCAAGGAAGGACACTGAGCCAAGTTCTGCTGTCTATCCCTCACCCACGACATCACCCCCGGCTTTGGTTTTCCAATGTCGCTTCAATCTGAGAATGACCCTGCTTTCGTCTCTCAGATAACGCTGCTGGTCTCTCAAACTTTAAACATAGTTTGGATTCACCAAACTTAGAGACAACCACTACTGCTTTCTGATTTAACAAAGTTCATACTTTAAATTAGACTATTTAAATATTACAGCTCAGGAAAAGTAAGAATAGGAGAATTAAAGTGTATGATAAAATAGAAAATGAAAGTACCATTAAGAAAGAGGAAACAGAAAAGAGAAAAGGAAAAAGACAGTATGTAATTTAAGGTTAAAAACCCAAACATGACTCTGTTTTCCTGACTATGGGTCCCCTGTACTAAAAACTAGTTAAGACAAGAAACCACATTATCAACCTTGACCATTCCTGAAAGATATATTCATTTACATCCAAGAGGGCTGTATTAATAAAAATACTCTCAACTTTTTTTTATTTTTTTACAATATATTCATTATAATCTATAATAATAAAAGGGTAATATGCTAATTAGACATCTTCTGGACATCATTCCGCATGTCTTTCCTGGTGAAGCCGGGGCCGGAAGGAAGCCAGCCTGGGTCCTGGGTGCTGGAGGGAAGCCGGTGCCAGCAGTCAGGGGAAGGAAGGCCTACTCTTGCACAAATTTTCGTCATCGGGCCTCTAGTGCATTATAATGAGTTATAATACAACTGAGGTGGTCCTCTCAGCCCGGCCTGTGCCCTCTCACAGTCTGGGACCCCTAAGGGGATGTCCACCTGCTGGATTAGGCCTACTTCCCGGGCGATCGGGCCTAAGCTGGCAGTCAGACATCCCTCCGGCAGCCCGGAAGCCCTCGGGGGATTTCTACTTGTCAGCGGGGAGCAGGCCTAAGCTGCAGTCAGACATCCTCAGTGCTGCTGAGGAGGCAGGAGAGGCTCCCACCACCGTGCTATACTGG
Source organism: Murina feae (assembly GCA_004026665.1). NCBI lineage: Eukaryota > Metazoa > Chordata > Mammalia > Chiroptera > Vespertilionidae > Murina > Murina feae. The sequence goes on along the minus strand of PVJC01000149.1, from coordinate 114,815 downwards.
CAGCCGTCAGCCTGGCTTGTGGCTGAGCAGAGCTCCCCTGTAGGAGTGCACTGACCACCAAGGGCAGCGTTGAGCGTCTAGCCCCTGGTAATCAGTGTGTGTCACCCTGCTGGGGTGCCTGGCCACCCTGGGTGAGGGGCTGAGGGCCATTTATAGGCTGGCCACCTCCCCTTCAGGAAGGGGGGGGTCCTGATGGGGTGCCTGGCCAGCCTGGGTGAGTAGCTGATGGCTGTTTGCAGGCTGGCCACAGTCCCTTCAGGGTGGGGGTCCCTGCTGGGGTACCTTGCTAGCCTGGGTGAGGGACTGAGGGCCGTTTTCAGGCTGGCCACATCCTCTTCAGGGAGGGGGGTCCTGCTGGGGTGCCTGGCCAGCATGGGTGAGGGGATGATGGCTGTTGCATTGCAGACTGGCCACAGTCCCTTCAGGTTGGGGGTCCCTAATGGGTGCCGGGCCAGCCTAGGTAAGGGGCTGAGGGCTGTTTTTAGGCTGGCCAAGCCCCCCCAGCAGGGACTCTCACTCCATGAGGGTGGGGCCATCCTGGGTGAGAGACTGATGGCTGTTTGCAGGCTGGCCACTACCCCCAGTGACCCAAGCTCCCAGCGAGGTTGGCTGGAAGCAGGCATCTAAGGTTTATTTATCTTCTATAATTGAAACTTTATTGCCTTGAGCACAGGCCACAGCCTACCTAGGCAGGCAGCTTCCCCCATCACCGGGGCAACCAAAGCCTCCTGTTTGTTCCAGCTCCATGGTTTCTAAAATTGAAACTTTGTTGCCTTGAGCTGAGGTCATAGCCAGCCTAGTCAGGCAGCTTCCTCCATCACCGGGGCAACCAAAGCCTCCTGTTTATTCTAGCTCTGTGGCTGCCCGCCGCCATCTTGGTTGTGTTAATTTGCATATAGTCGCTCTGACTGGCTGGTGGACGTGGCTTGGGATGTAGTGGAGTAATGCAATTAGCATATTACTCTTTTATTAGATTAGATGATAATGTGCCTTTATAAGGTCACATGGGTTATGAAGTGATGCACAGTATATAAAATATAACCTATTTTAACTCCAAAAGATATTTATCAATTCTTATTGCTGGCTTTATATAATCTATTTTTATAGTACCATATTAACAAACTAGCTATTAAAGAATTTAGACTAAATTCAGAAAAGGTAGATTTCTGTAGAAAAAGGAAAACAGAATCTTATTGAAGTTTCTTTGCTAGAGCTAATTAAACATTCTATAGTCCAGGTAATTCTGGAAAAGTCTGGGGTAAGGTACAAAAATAAAAATAAAACCTCTTTCAAACACTTAGATTCTGTATTTATATGGAAAGAACAATAGGACATGGACAGAAGTAAGAAAGATGAAAATCAGTGCTCTGCAAATTCAACTGTCCAGGGGGCTCTTGATCTCAATTTAAATGTCAAAATTCTATTCTCCCCCTACTCTCAGAAATCTCATTTGTCTATCATTAGGGTGAAAAGATTAAATCAGTAACAACTAATTTCATTTACAAATTCACATAAAGCCACTTTTGGTTGGCATTGTCAACTTAGTTTTTTTGTGTGTGTTTTTTAATTGGAGCGGGTCCTTATGAAACAAATAGCTGAACAAGAAATAGGAAATGAAACTATCATTTTTCCTATAAACTTCACAGAATTGGCATACAGATTAAATGAGAAAAAGTACAAAATGGTATAAATGCAAGAGTTTATTAATAATAAATAGATTACCAATTAATTAAAAGAACTTGAAGCCCAGATATCACAAAAAGCACATCTATTTGACAGTGCAATAAATTACACCTATTTCTTTTATTAGCATACCTTTCAAAGTATACTTTGCTTAGGGTAGATCTCCTCGGTATATTCTGGGCTTAAGAGTAATGTGCTGAATAGCAAAGGAAAGTCACAAATAATGCATAAAGCCTATAATAGCTATAAAATCTAAATTTGAATATACTCCCAAAATTGTTCTTTTTCCATGTACCAAAATTAACCCAAACCTCTATTCCTTTGCCCCTGATTTGTTTTAAATAGTTCCTAAAGACTGTCAAAGTAGGAAACACCTAGATCCAAGAAGGAATCAAATTTAATTGTGTGTGTAGAGCTCTACTGTTATTGGCAGTATTCATCATTCTTCAGTATTACTCCTTTCTTATCCTTTGAGCATATTAAAATATTCTCTAAGACCAAAGGAGAAGCAAAGATATATTAAGAAACATTTTTCATCAATGATTATAAAACAGCAGAAACACTTTTACCTGACCTCCATCTAACCAACACACAGAATTAACCCTACCAGACCGGTGTACCGATTTTTCGGTAATTTCCGAATCTGCTGTGCCTAATTTTTGGTACTTTGCAGTCTGGTAGGGTTAAAGTTCTCATTCCCCCTGTAAAGGTCACTGACTGAACCCAGATAACACCGAATCCCCATGGCTAACTGGCTATTTTCTAGAATGTTGATACTTAGAGTCATTTGTGTTCATTCCCAAACTTGTTCATGCCATTCATGCCACTCATGTTGCTGTACTTTACAAACTTAATTAAAAATATACAAACTGATGAAATTGAGTGAAAAAGGGCTATCGTTTCCATGAAAACTGAATGCTTTAGAAAAATTTGGTAAAGAAAAATTGCTTTAAAAATTGTCATGTAATAGGATGTGTGCAAGATAACTGCAGAAGATTAAATAGAAGTTTTATGAAAACCTAGTATTTTGTACTCCTTGATTAATTCACAAGTACCTAAGCTTTTACCTCTTTTTAAAAAAATTAAAAGTGCAAATTTTGCATGACCCATTATTGATACAGTTTGTGCCAAAAAAGATGCTGCAGACCTCCATCCGGCAGATACAAAGTCAAAGTAAAGGCTTTCGTATATATCAAAAGATTAAGGGGGAAATGAATATTTATATATTTTCAGTTAAAATATCAAAGATATGCATAAATTTATAATTTTTAACAATTCCCTGCTTTAACTTTCAATTAGCTGGTTTTCTTCCATGACCACTTCATAAGAGGGCCCTGACTAATTGATAGCATTCTCTTTCAAAATTAAAAGGTCAAAAGAAAAAAAGTCACTCATGCAAACCAAACTTACTATACCTTTTCCTTGAAATCCATGGAGAAAAGATCAAAAGAGAGAAAGCAAGAGATCAGATCAAAAGTTCAGAGAAAAGACAGGTAAAATTTCAAGAGTTTTAAGTGACAAACTATAGTTATCTATAAGGATACTAAATGTAATTAATTGATGTCTCTAGCATTTATGGTTATATTAAGGTATTGGTTATTGGACAAGAGAAAAGACATAACATTCAAATTACAGCACAGTAAGTAAATCCAAGTTCGTTAGGTTTGATAAAAACAAAATTAATTTTAGTCCTCGCCGGGTGGCTGAGTTAGTTGTAGAGCCATCCTGTATAACAAAAGGTTGGGTGTTCGATTCTCAGTCCAGACACATACAGAAGGAAACCAACCAATGTTCTCTCTCACATTAATGTCTCTCTCTCTCTCTCTCCCTCCCTCCCTCCCTCCCTCTCATAATCGACGTTCTCTCTCACAATGATGTTTCTCTTCAAAAAAAAAAAAGGCTTCCTCCCCCCAAAAAAGACAGTCTACTAAATTATGCTAACAACCTTAAAAATGAAAAACTAAGGACTTTGGGATAGGGAAACATTTTTATCGATATTTGAATTTATGAGATTGTTCATATAGGTAAGATCCAGGATATGCAATAAATGCCGTATATCTATAATTCCATATGAATAAGCAACATAGAAGTAGACACAGACACCAGGGCGGTGGGGGCTTGCCCTTGAGGATGGGAGTGGTGTGTGTGTGTGTGTGGGGGGGGTAATCAGGAAAAAAGGAAACATATGTAATAGTTTAAACAATTTTAAAAAAAAGAATAAAAAACATACATCATTCTTTATAAAGCTTATAATGATTACTATTTTAATGTTCCTGGTCACTATTCCAATGGGGAATCTATTAGTAATTAAACAAGTATGGTTCTTCCTTCTATACTTTATCCTATCATCAATGAAGATGTTTAAAAGAGATCAGATTTAACCCAAATCTTCAATCTAGACACTTCATAGTATTATTAATCTATCCTGGTTTTCAAGGAAATTCCATCAATTTCTTAAAACTCATTGTCCAAATATATGATTCCTACAAAAATGAGTAAAATTTATCAACACATAGTTAAAAAACCAAAGCACAATCAGAATATTAAGATTCTTTCTCCAAATGTTCTCTCTAGAATATTTTCTTTTCCACTAAATTATAATAAGACTACTATTTCATCAGAAAACTGCTGGGATCTAAAGAAAATTAAGAAGCATGCCCAAGGAAATTAAGGAGACATTAGCAAAAGATAATATATATACTCTTCTCCTTTGTTAGTTTTTGTTTTAAGTATATTCATTTTAATTTGTTGCATTAAGCTCTACATGGGTTTGATTATAAGCAGGTATATATTCTTATAACCTGGTGGTAAGGAGGGAATGTTAAAACAGATAGAGTTGAGGAAAAGTAGTGGTTAAATGGGAACAAAAGCTCAACATTCATTCTGCTGACAGATAAATATATGCATTATATTCTATCCGCATTCACTTTAGTTCTTCTTTTCTTCATATATCTTGGAATTAGTCTCCTTTTCTCCTAGGAGAACTGCTCAGAATGGTGGGAATGCACTGATATAGGATTCTATATTCCTTGATTCTAACCTTGTCTCTGTGCATGTCACTTAACCCCTCTGGTTCTCAATCACCTCATAAGTAAAATAAGGGGACTGAACTTAAATGACCTTTTAAAATCCCTTCCCAAAATCCTATCAATCCAATACCCACTATGGTCCCCATAAGAAAACAAGCATTCCTACGCCTGATGGCTGGTAACACTTTCTGGAAGGCAACTAGACAATACATATTATACGTGTTTAAGGTGTTCATACCCTGACCCGGGGTATGACTTAGAACTTTTAGAAATTTGTTCTAAGGAAGTAATCACATGTACAAAAATGCAGTAGCAAAGATGTTTACCACTATACTATTTGTTTAGAAACAACCTAAATGTCTTATAGTAGGAAATTATTATGTAAAGTATGGTGAATCCATCTAAAATAATATTATGTAGCCACTGAAAATAATGTTACAGATGGATCTATAATTACATGGACAGATGTTCATTATAATGAAAAAGCAAGTTACAAACTGCATGATCCCATATGCATACAAACACACACACATGCTCACACATGCTTTCTTCTGAGAAAAAATATCAGAAGGCTATACACAGAAATGCTAGGGACTATTCCTGCATAGGAGAATTTGGTATTTAATTTCTTCAACCTTTTTCTCATTGATGTTTTCTAAATTTTCTATTATGAACACATATCAATAATGGAATCAGAAAAACATTATTTAAAGAATCAATTTATAATTCTCTTGAGAGAATCAGATTTTTTTGTTTCCATTCTTCTCATCTCCAAACAGTAAAATTCATATTTATGTCAATCACCTTTGAAAACACTAGGTATAAAAATCACATGATAATAAGGCTTTGGGCATAATAAAAAATTTTATAAATAGGAAACCAAATTGTTCAAAAAACAAGAAAAAAATAACTAATCCTATATAATAAAGAGCTAATATGCTAATTGTCATGATGCCCTCATGCCGTAACAACTGTTCAGCAGGAGGCTGTGTGTGCAGCGGGGCGGAGCCTTCACATTGCTCCAGAGATGGGCGGAAGTGGGGAGGTGGCTGGAGGAGGCGGGACTAGCCAAGGCTTGTGGGACCGAGGGTGGGGTTTGAAGCGGCCAGAGAAGGCTGGGGGGGGGGGGGAGGCGGGGCCAGGAGCGCGGGGGCCCTGGGGGGGGGGGTGGGGGGGGGGGGCAGGGGGGGGGGGCCATGCAATTTTGCATGCTGGGCCTCTAGTATGGAAAACAAAGATGTAAGGCCCACAAAGACCAAATTGTGTTTCTGCTATTAAAGTATCCCCAGTAATCCTTCTACAATATCCTGTGGATTTCTTAATGAAATACAGTGTCATCAGGAACTTCATTTGAGATGAAAAAGACTTAAGATCCAGAGTACACTAAAAATGACAGAAAAATGTTAATAGTTTTTAAATTAAAAAAACAAAACAAAATGCTTTGCTAGTAGTTTTGAATTCAAAAGCAAAGAAAGATTAATGAAATGGGTTATTTAGTCTCAGATAGGAAAAAAAAGAGAAAATAAGTAAGACTAACCTCTTCCACATAAATGAAACTAGTTAAGTTCTTGTCTCAACCAAGAAAATAATTTGATTAAGAGCTAAAAAATTTATCAGTTTATGGTAGGGGATTTACAATGGAAAATAAAAAGAATTTATTGTCAATGAGAGTTATTAAAAATTACTGAGAATGCCCAAGAGTTTCTCTTCTGAAGATCTTCTAGAATACCTATTACTTGGATATGAATTAGTATTAAAAAAATCACCCTGCCACTCACCACCAACAAAAGGGAGACAATATCACAACCCAAGTTCCCTTCCAACTGTATTCTTTTTGTCTAGGTTTACAAAGAGTCAACAGATATGAGAGCTCATAAATTCATACAGAAAATAAATTTGCAACAAGCAACAAAATGGAGCTGAGTCCAGTAACTTTTAACCACAAAAATACTGCTACTTTTTAAGTTCTTCTGTTTTTTCCCCAATAAAATAAAGTTCACTCTATAAACTATGATTAAAAGACATTATAAAACCAAAAGGATACTTAATATTTAAAAAAAGAAAGTAAGTACTTGAACAATTTACCGAATATTAAAGCCAATCCATGAGATGTACCCACTGCTATCAGACTGGACACTGCCTGAGAACAAAACAGAAGATTGTATTTTAAGATAGTAGAACAAGGATCTTGAAATAAGCAGAGCTGAATTTGTTGGTCTTCCTTCCTCTAGGCAATAAATGACATACAACTATTATAAATAAGGAGAATTTCATCTAAGAGGCAAAACCGGAAATGAAACTCAGGATATTTTATTTCTGGGACTCCCTCTAAATTTACTCTAAGGGTAATAATCTCAAACTAGTATATAATCAACATAATAGAGAAAAACATGACTCTTAACTTCCTTTAAAGCAAAAATTCAGAGGTCCAGACAAAGTAAGAGGCTCTAATGCCTCCCAGTCAAGAATTTGCTATGAGGTGTGGAGAAGGGATTAGAAAGCTCTTCTCTAGTTTATTAGAAATGTTTAAAATTCAGCGGACTTCCTCACCATTTAACTAATAAAACAGCTACAGGAGGCAGCTGGAACCGGTCAGGAAGACACTAGCGTGCTTTCAATATGCCCCCGTTCTCTACAATCACTTCACAGATTTACTCGGTAGGCCTGGCAAGAGGGTTCAGAGCTGTTAAATGTACTATATAGTGCAAAGTGACTTTACCAAATACTGTTTTCTACTCCCTATAACCAAAGGGAAACCAAATCACAGAAGGAGCAAATTCTTGGGCATGGTACAAATAAACTTGGAAAACGCTAATCATTATTCCATTGTGTGCTTGTCAATCAAAAGCCTGAAGAGTAATAACACACTAGAAAGAGAACAGTCAACGGGGATACATTTTAAATTTGGTTACTGACAATAAGTGACTTATAAATTTATCATCACAATAACTTATGTAATAACTTTAAACATTAGAAAAATAAATCTAAGAAAACTGAATCAAATGGAAAGCTTATCTTTAAAGAATTATTTAAAGTATACTTACAATTGCTGTAGGCAATCCGGCATCTACTTTGTCCTAAATGAAATTTGGAAAGAAAAAAAAAAATACTTGAAAAGATATTCTCATTATAAAACAGAAAATAGTATAAGGCATTTTCTTTACATAAACTTTGATCCATATCAATTCAGACAGGAAATAGCACCTTTGTTTTTGCCCCTAAGAGAAACTACAAAAGTTGTATATACCAACAAAATATCAAGAGTAAGAGAGTAGATCATTTTTACTTATTATAACAGATGCTTCAGAAACAGTACTGATTATAAATGAAAATGTAAAGGAAAAGAGAAAGGAAAGAAGTTCTAGTCTCAATAATGTGAGTAAAGTATAAGTACTATGGGTCAAAATAGTAAGAGTACATAAAGACTTTAGAAAAAGAAAACATACACTAAAGATGTTTTTCCTCTAAGTAGGAGTTTTCTATCCAGCAGATTATGCAATACCCCCCTCAATAAAACCTGCAAGTTATATTCTGTCAGTTCTCAAGCATAAAAAAATCAAAAATGAAAGTGCTAGTTCCAGCTCCTTACCAGTAACTGTATAATCCTGGGAAAGTCACCTAACCCTTCTGGGTGTTAGTTACTCATCTGTTCAAGAAACAGCAAACACTGCCCTATCTATGTCAGTGAGTTGTCCTGAGAATCAAACTAATATAAAGTATAAAGTATCATATAAAGGGTATCAATTTGATGCTTCTAAAGCTTTAAATACTAGTAATGGATTATAATGATTAGCACTGTAAGAGCAAAGAGCTTTCACATACATATATTACACTATTTGATTCTTAAACCTGGAGAGATAGATAAAACAGGTAATACTATTCTGATTTTCCAAATTAAGAAAACAGAAGTTTCAAACAGTTTAACTGACTTGCCCAAGATTATTCAGCAAGGGGTAGAACCATTTCTACAATTCAGGGTTTCCAGGTTCCAGCCAGGCTCTTCATATCACTTCTGCATTTCTTTTCTACCCATGTGGTCAATTGGTTATCATAATCTCTCAGAAGGAAGAATCTATTTTATCTGACTTAATAGAGCTTCCCAGGAACTAACTTAAGAAACTTGCTCCAGAAGACAACCAAGATGGCAGCATAGGAAAACACTTGAATTTGCTGCCTCTTACATCCACATTAAAACTACAACTAAAAGACAAAACAAGTATCATCCAGAACCACGGGAAGGCTGGCTGAGTGGAAATTCTACAACTGGAAGGAAAGAGAAAAGCGCATTGAGTCCATTAGGAGGTGCAGAGGTGTGGAAGTGTGGAGGTACGAAGGCGTGCACGAAACAGGCTGGCAGCTGTGTACGCTGTTGTCTTTTTCAATTAAAAGGGGAATACAAGCTCCTGACTGCTCTGAACTCCAGTTCCAGGTGAGAATTTGGGGGCCCAGACTTATACAGAGAGAAACTAGACTGTCTGGCATAAGGCCAGAACGTGAGGGCAGTTTTCTCACAGAGGTGCTTGCAGTGGTCATTGTTCCTGCACAGGGCAGTATGACACAGATCCCAGGACCTCTCCAGGCAGAGAAGACTGGCAGCCATTGAGGTTTGCTCCGCCCTAGTGATTCTCTGAGATCCCGCCCCACCCAATTTACAATCCCACCCAAGCTGTGCACAGAGGCTTTTGCATATGAATGGCCTCACCTTTCTCCACCTAAAAACCTGGGCAGACTCAGTGAGTGCCAAAGCCCCCCTAAAGCAAGTCCTGCCCCATATGGGTGTCTCTAGCACAGAAGTTCTCCCATTGTAGACACAACTGGTCCTCACAGCCAATTGGCCTGGAGGTCAATTCCTCCCAGTGATACCAACAACAATCAAGGCTTAGCTACAACAAGACTGTGCACACAGCCCACAAAGGAGTGTACCAAGAGTGTCCATCTCAGGTAATTAGGGAGACTGAGCCACTGGGCCCTATAGGACACCTAGCACACAAAGCCACTCTACCAACAGAGAAGCAGCCAAAATGCAGAGACAAAGAAATAGGTCACAAATGAAAGAAAAGGAGGAAATCAAACTACTGGATATAGAGTTTAAAGCCGCGGTTATAAGGTTACTCAAGAATCTTCTAGAAACTTCCAAGAAATATAGTGAGACCCTCAAAGATATGAAAAAGGACCAATTAGAAATTAAGCATACATCAATTGAAATAAAGAATAATATACAGCGATCCAACAGCAGAATAGAGGTTCCCAAGAATCAAGTCAAAGATTTGAAATACAAAGAAGCAAAAAACATCCAACTGGAAAAGCAAAAAGAAAAAAGAATACAAAAATATAAAGATAGTGCAAGGGACAATGTCAAGCATACCAACATCCAAATTATAGGGGTGCCAGAGGAAGAGAGAAAGCAAGATATTGAAAACCTATTGGAAGAAATAATGACAGAAAACTTCCCCTACCTGGTGAAAGAAATAAACTTACAAGTCCAGGAAGTGCAGAGAAACACAAATAAGAGGAATCCAAAGAAGACCACACCAAAATACATCATAATTAAAATGCCAAGGGCAAAAGACAAAGAGAGAATCTTAAAAGCATCAAGAGAAAAACAGTTACCTACAAGGGAGTGCCCATACGATTGTCAGCTGATTTCTCAACAGAAACTATTCAGGCCAGAAGGGAGTAGCAAGAAATATACGAAGTGATGAATAGCAAGAACCTACAACCAAGATTACTTTACCCAGCAAAGCTATCATTCAGAATTGAAGGTCAGATAAAGAGCTTCACAGATAAGAACAAGCTAAAGGAGTTCATCACTGCCAAACCAGTATTATATGAAATGCTTTAAGAAGAGGAAGAAGAAGAAAAAGGTAAAGATAAAAATTATGAACAACAAAGTGACAACAAATACATATCTATCAACAAGTGAATCTAAAAAGCAAGTGAATAAAAAAAATGTGACAAACACAATAAACTGTTGAACAGAATATAATTAGGAGCATAGAAAGGTAGTGGACTGATAATTCTCAGGAGTTAGGGAGTGTGGGGGTATGGGAAAAGACCGGACAAAAAATTGTACACCCTCAGACAAGGACAGTGGGAGGGACGGGGGTGTAATGGGCAGGGGGTGGGGTGGGAACCGGGTGGAGGGGAGCTATGGGGGGAAAAAGAGAAACAACTATAATAATCTGAACAATTAAAGATTTATTATTAAAAAAAGGAAACTTGTTGCAATGCATATGAATATGTATGAGGAGAAGGAACTACCAAGGTTGCTATGTACAATGTTCTGGACAGCAGGATATACCCAACTTTGTATGGATATGTGTGTATAAAGCTTGCCTGGCATAATGCTCAACAATGAAGAAGCATGCAATAAATATTTGCTAAATGATTGATTTGTGTCCCAGACAGAGAAAAAGAATGAGATATCAGATGAAGAACACAAACAATATTCAAAATGAAACCTGAATAATAAAATTAGAAGTTAGCTGACTTTAAGAACTAAAATCACAGATGTGGAAAGCATTTTAGAGATTACAGAATTTTAGTACTGGTGTTGAACATCTTAGAGTAGTCGTTTTAAAAAGTCGTTCAAATACACACAATCACCTGGGATACTTGTAAAAATGCAGATTCCTATGTTACACTACTAGAGATTCCAAGTCAGTACATCTGGGATGATGCCAGGAATCTGCATTTTAATAATCATTCCAGGATATTCTTACACATTACACACATTTTGCAAAAATACTGTGCTAATGTATTTCTTTTATTGTAGGTGATAATTAAAAGAATAAATATCCTTTAAATTTTCATTTGAATTAATTTTAAATATAGTCACATGTCATATTATTTTGAGAGGTTTCCAAAATTAAACAATGAAGTTCGTAACTTTAAAAGTTTCATCTCTCCCAAGTGTTCTCCAGGCGTGGATTACAAAGCCCTATGATCAAGGCCCCAGGCAGCCCTAATAACATCACTAACCACATGGCTAAAGGCATTACTGAACAACTATTCAGGAGAGATATCAAAAAATATAACTAGCTTTACATGTTAATAAACCAACCATCACAGAAAAGCATACAATTTAAATTGAGCTGGTAATCCAGAATTAGGAAGACAGAGTATGAAGACTGTCACAGGAAAAGCAGTTTTCATTTTAACATACCAAAGGAGCTCAGCCATAGCAATGAAATAAGACTAGAATGCAAACACTCTGGGATTTATTAGAATTTTTTCCTCTTTTTCAAGAAAGAGGAGAAACCCTTTTAAATAACAGATTTATCTAATCATTGTTCAGTGTCTGAGTTTTAGTTCAGTCTCCATTATTCAAAATATTTTTAAAACTACACAGGTGGGTCAAATGACTGTTCTGGTTCATCTTGATTTTGAAAGGAATGAATTTCATCACCTACATAAGGATTAAATTCAGAAAACGTCATGGAAATATAATCCTCAACAGGTGGTTCCCATTCTAGAAAATATGAGTTACTCTCCACCTAGAAGAGGAAGGACAAATGCCCAAGTTTCCTCCATTGCTTGACTATCTCTCTATTTAAATTGACTTCATGATATATGAGCTGGGTCAGGGTATATGAACTGCCTACAGAGAATATTTTTTCTTCCTTTTTTTTTCTTCTTTTTTTGGTATCTGCAATAAAAGGTTTTCTTCAATAACCTGAAAATGGCAATGCGGTTATGGTGTCATAATGCTACTTCTGTATCAATCCCTTACTCTCCTGAAAAATCAAAACTTTGTCCATGTTGAATATACAAAGTGCCAATTAAACTTCATGAAAAAAAACACAGAAACACATCAACGTTCTTGAGGTATGAATCTGTCATCATCATCATTATCATTATTATTATTATTATTATTATTATTATTATATACAGGATCTATATATTGAATTAGCAGACTAAAATTTAAAAAGTACATAAAACTTTTATAGACTTTGGGAGGGGGTTGTCAAAGAAAAATCTGATAACATATACCAGAATCAGTGTCTATTGTCTTGATGAACTATTAAATATTTTTGCATTAACCCAGTGCTCTAAATCGTTTTCAAAAAAGACCACAGATATTCTCTTCCTGCCATTTTCCACTGGACACATTCACCAATAATACCACCTCCATTTCACAACAAAGAAACACTCTACTTGGAGCCAAAAACCCCAATTTTAAGTAATTACTCTGCTCTCTCCTAACCCAATGATGTAAGGCAAGTTAATATCACCTCTCTAAATCTGATTTCTCACTTGAAAATAGGACACGGCTTTCCCTACTTTCAAAGTTCTAAGAGTAAATAAAATAAGGTACATGAAAAGACATTGTGAATTACTTTTAAAAAAAAAAGAATCACTCAGTTGTAAAAGATTCTGAACAATCATTTGTCCATATGAAAAGACTAAAAGAACAAGTACTTTAACTCACCAAATACACAAGATGGCAACTAAACTGAAAAGGAATTTAAAGAAAAGGCAGATAGTGTTTCTTTTAGGCTTGCTGCCATATTTCATTAGGCACACCCGAGACTCTGAGCAGACCTTTATTTCATGGCTGCACTAATTTCTGTGTCAAGATGTGTAGTCGTGTCTTACGAGTCAAAAATAATCACACAAAACCATGAAAACCAGATTTTATTTTTCTTAAGCCTCGAGCCAAGAGAAGTGCTGTGCTTTGTTTTATGCTCATTCCTACTTCATTATGCCATTGCAGGTCATAAAGCTGTGGGGAGAGAACAAAATACTTACAGCTGCAGACACTATCTGGGCAGAAATTCCCTTCAAAAGTGAATGTCGCATAACTGATCCATGGAGTGAAAAAGAATCAGGTAACCTCTTCTTCCTAAAGAGAAAAAAAAAATTTTTAAGAACAAAAAATAAAACTGAAAAGGCAGGGTCTCAAAGCTTGAAAGAAACACACACACACACACATTAAAAATAAGAAAAGTGGAGAGGCATAAAGCGTCTAATAGTCCCACATTAAGATGTTGTATTAAACCCACATTGAACCTTAGAGAGTCAAGCAGGAAAATGAAGAAAGCCGCAATCCCTTTTTCACTGACTTAAACACTTCCATGCCCACCTTAATATAGCAAGAGGTTCTACTGCTCACCAGAAGGTTGCCTATATAGCACTCCTCCTGTCCTACATGGCTTCATCACCTCTACCTGCCTTCTACCCTTGCCCACCTTTCTTGCTCTCCTCCTTTCTATAACCACCGTCTCATTCTTCAGCCAACCACCTCAAATTCCCCATTCACTATTCATTCTCTGCTGCTCCTACTAACAGCTCCTTCCATTTACTCTACTCATCATCATACAAAAAAAATAACTTTTAAAACTTTTACCAAACATTGAGCACCTACTCTGTGTGACCAAAAGTATGCTCTGGAGATGCAAAAATAATCAAGTCCAAGTTCCTACTCTCAAAGACCTCATAGCCTAGCTACAGGGAATAATAAGTAGTTAGTTCACTGGTAAATGTAAGGACAGCCGTGGCTGGTGTGGCTCAGTTGGCTGAGGGACACCATGCACTGAGAGATCACCGGTTCAATTCCCGGTCAGGGCACATGCCCAGTATGTGGGCTCAATCCCCAGTAGCGGGGAGTGCAGGAGGCAGTCAATCAATGAGCCTCTCTCACATCTAAGTTTCTTTCTCTTCCTTTCCCTTTCTCTCTCTAAAAATCAATAAAAACATATTTTTTTTAAAAATTCAAGGATAATGTTAGAGAAGAAAAATCAATAAAACACTACAGAAATTAAATAAATCAGAATTTAATCCTGTTTATTAGGGGAATATCAGGGACAGCTATAGAAAAGAGATGTCCAATCTGGCCTTGATGGATACCTGGGAGTCTTATCAGGCTACAAAAAAGCACAAGTAGAAATATAAAGTGTGTGGGGAGGCGAGGTGGGGTGGCGGGGGGTGGAATGCGAGTACACAAAATACATGAAGCAAGAGGATGAGGGAGAGATGCTTAGAGATTAGATCAAAATGGTAAGCAGGGTCCAGACTGATGCCATGACATTATTATATAGGCAAAAAGAAGATGCCATATCTTTTAATTAGGTAGTGACCATCTCATCAAAAACATTTAAATTATGGTGGTTTCATACAAATTTTAGGATTGTTTGTTCTATGTCTGTGAAAAATACCATTGAGTTTTGTTTTTTTTAATTCTCACCGATAGTATTTTTTTATTGATTTGAGAGAAAGAGAGCGAGACAGAGAGATGTGAGAGCCCTGCCCGTTGTAGCTCAGTCGGCTACGCACCAACCTATGCCCCAGAAGGTTGGGGATTCAATGCACGGTCAGGGCACATGTCCAATAGGAGGCATGTAGGAGGCAGCCAACCAATGTTTCTCTGTCACATCGATGTTTCTCTCTCTCTAAAATCAATGAAAGCATATTTAAAAAACAAATAAATTAATAAATAAAACATTGATGTGAGAGAGAAACATAAATCAGTTGTTTCCTTTAGGTGCCCTGACCAGGAATCAAACTCCCAACCTTTTGGTGCGAGGGTGGATGCTCCAATTGACTGAGCCATCCAGCCAGGCCATCATTGGGATTTTGATAGGGATTATATTAAATCTTTAGATGGCTTTGGGCATTATGAACATTTAACAATATTAACCTATTAACATAGGATATCTTTCCACTCATTTGTGTCTTCCTCCGTTTCTTTCATCAGTGTATAGTGTTTTCACCTCCTTGGTTAAACTTATTCCTGAGTATTTTATTGTGGTTTTTTTTATGCTACTGTAGATTGAATTGTTTTATTACTTTTTCTGACATTTTGTTGTTAGTATGCAGAAATGCAAATGACCCAAATTAGCCAAAGCAACCTCAAGAAAGAACAACAAAGCTAGACATTACACTTCCTGATTTCAAACTATATAACAAAGCTATAGTAATCAAAGCAGTATAGTACTGGCATAAAAACTGGCATATATTCCAATGGGACAGAATTGAGAGCCCAGAAATAAATATGGGCAATGAAAAAATCTGACAAGGGTGTCAAGAACACTCAATGGGGAAAGAATCCTCTCTCTAAAAAACAGTGTTGAGGAAACTGGATAATCATATACAGAAGAATAAAACTATATCCCTATCTTATACCACTCAGAAAAAATAAGTGGATTAAAGACTTAAACATAAGACCTGAAATCATGAAACTCCTAAAAGAAAACATAGGGGAAAATCTCAACACTAATCTTGGCAAAAGCATTTTGGATATGACATCAAAAGCATAAGCAACAAAAGCAAATATAAATAAATGGGATTACATCAAACTAAAAACTTTCTGCACAGCAGAAGAAATAATCCACAAAATTAAAAGGCAACCTTTGGAATAGGAGAACATATTTGAAAATCATCTATCAGATAAGGGGTTAATATCCAAAATATATAAGGAACTCTTACAACTCAATATTTTAAAAATAAACAATACAAGTAAAATTATGGGCAGAGGATGTGAATAGACATTTTTCAAAAAAAAAAAATACAAATGGCCAATAGGTATAATACATAAAAAGATGCTCAACATCACTAATCATCAGGGAATACAAATCAAAACCACAATGAGATATTGCCTCATACATATTAAGATGCTATTATAAAAAAAATAAGACATAATTGTTGGTGAGGGCCTAGGAAAAAAGGAATCCTATTGCTGAGAATGAAAATGATATGACCATTATGGCAAACAGTATGAATATTTCTCAAAAAAATTAAAAATAGAACTACCATACGATCCAGCAATCCCACCAAAGGAAATGAAGTCACTATATCTGCACTTCCATGATCACTGCAACATTTTTCCCAATAATCGATATAAGGAATATAGTCTATCTACAGAAAAATGGATAAAAAAGATGTGGAGGGTGTGTGTGTGTGTAATATGGAATATTATTTAGCAATGAGAAAGAAAGAAATCCTGCTATTTGTGCCAAAATGGATGGACCCTGGGGGCATTATACTACATGAAATAAGTCAGACAGAGAAAGACAAATACTGTATGATCTCATATGTGGAATGTAAAAATGCCAAACACATAGAAACTAACTTCTAGTTAACTAACAGTCAATGGCTAATTAGAGGAAAACAGAGAGTAGAATAGTAGTTTCCAGGGGCTGGGGCTTGGGGGAAATGCAGAGATGCTGACCAAAGGGTTCAGACTTACAGTTACAAGATGAATAAGTTCTGGGGAATCTAATGTGCAGCATGATTACTATAGCTAACAATACTCTATATACTTGAAAGTTGCTAACAGAGCAGATCTTAATTGTTCTCACCATAAAAAGAAATGGCAATTATGTGAGGTGATGGAGGTGTTAACTAACCTTCCTATGGTAATCATTTCACAATATATCACAATATATCACAATATATCAAAGAATCACACTGTATATCTTTAGTCTATACAGTATTACATCTCAATAAAGCTGAAAAAGTTTTAAGTTATCTATTTATAGGAAATAGTGATGAACAGGTTAACATACCCAGCAACAGCCCCTATTCCACAAAAGCTGACAACCTAAAGAAGACAGCACTGATACAGGTGAAATTTAAGAAGAGAAGAAAAATACAGACAACTTTATCAACATTAAAGTTACACATGAATTCAATAAAGTATTTACATTTTGCTTCCTCCACTTCTCTTTCCTTTTCATGTGCTCTCCAAGAATTTAGAAGGTGAAAAGCAGCCAAAACGAACTTATTTAGGGTTAAAAGTCCTTTTCACAAATCTTTAATCATCTGTGTGACTCTCCTCTGAACCCATTCCAAGGGAATGAAGGAATGTTGGAGCTGACCTTAGAGAGTGGGAAGGAGGGGGTGAGGCATGCAGGAACAGAGAGATGGTGAGTAAACTGAGCCCCATGTTTCTACACTGTGCCAGTTTGATCTGTGCTCCCTTTAGGGGCTCTACTGCTTTGGGGAGTCCCTGGCCGTTATCACAGCTTCCTACTGGAGGTGCAAAAGACGCTGGTCATAGTACCCATCTTTCTATCCTCTCTCCTCAACAGTGCCAAAATCTTCAGGGCCTAATACGCATATTACTTCCACCCAAGTGGGGCTTCTACGTCCTATGTAGGGCTTCAGCAGACCATATTGCACTATAAAGAAATACTTAAATTTTTAATGATCAAATATTTCAATTATTTGCAATTGTGATTTAAATAAATACATACTTACCTTTTTAAGTTGGTTCTGTCACCACTATCTGAACTTGCCACAGATGAAGTATCATAGGAGTGAGAATCAATAGTATCAATGTTTAACAATGTAGGATCTTCAAGAACAAAGGACTCATCTTCATCATCAGTCTAAATTAGAAGAATATGGATCAATAAATTCAAAAGTCCAAAAAATCTATAAGTCAGATAGACATTAATAGGTTTCTCCAAAACATTTGCATGCTTGTTTTTGCTTTACACCTCTTTTCTATGCATTCTTATTGACCAGAGAGGCATAGTACAGAATTAAATTTCAACTCTAGGTAGACATCTTTTTACAAAAAGTTCACTCCAAAAATGTCTTTCTTATAGCAGGAAGAAGAAGGAGCAATTATGCAGATTATTGTTAGCTGCAGAATATTTCTTAAAATTCAAATTTGTATAGATGTGCTTCTAGTTAACTAACAGTCAATGGCTAATTAGAGGAAAACAAATACCACCTGACTATAAGTACTGCACAATGAGAAATCTGACAGGTAGACACAAGCAAGGCATTCTGGGTTGGAAAGAGCATGTGCAAACATAGTGATTTCACAATATGGATTTTGTCCATGGAAAAAGGAGTAGTCCAAAATGACTGGAGTATATAAGGAGGAGTTGGAGGTAATGCTAGAAAGAGAGATAAACTATAACACAAATTGTAAAAAGCCTTATATCCCACTGAACTACGTGATAGCAGAGTCCATGTCTTTCCAGTCCACCGCTGTATCCCTAGTGCCTAGTACAATACCTGACACATAATCAGTACTCATTTGTTTAATGAATTTAATGTTTAGTGTACTCTATACAGTAGGCAGTGGGAAGGCAACTGAGATTTTTAAGTGGACAACATCAGAGGAACCATGTTTTAGAAAGATAAATGGGGCAGTGTGAAGGTGGATGAGGATAGAAGGGGAAGACTGAGGCAGGGAGACTATTAAGAACCAAAAAGAAGGCTATTGGAATATCAGGGAAAGAGAGGGGAGTCCAGCCTCGGAATGCAACAGAAGAGATCAAGAAAAAGCATAATGACAGAGATATTACCGAGATAAAATCCTAAGTCTGTGGTTACCATTTATATGGGGGGATGGAGTTTAAGGCAGAAGTCAAAGAAAATTTCAAGGATTCCAGCTTAAACAACTAGGCAAAAAGTGATACTACTGATATAAGAAAGCAGAACAGCAGATAAAGCAGGATGAAGAGTTCAGCTTTGAACAAGTGGATGCTGAGCAACAGACATTAAAGAAAAATGTTCTAATCATACCTTCTTTTTCAGCGGGACTACCTTCTGCCTTACCATTTCCATTTATGTTCTTAGAAGAGCAGTCCATACTCATTAACTCTACTTTCTTCACCCATTACCAGCTACTGACAACTACCCTTGCTGAAATTAGCCAAATCCACTGGCCTATTTTCAGTTAGTATGTTCTCATCCTCTATACATCATTTAACACTACTGACTATTCCCTACTTCTTGAAACTTTCTCTTCCCTTAGTTTCTAGTACATCTCTTTGCTGGTAATCCTCCAAG
This sequence comes from Murina feae, assembly GCA_004026665.1. Taxonomy (NCBI): domain Eukaryota; kingdom Metazoa; phylum Chordata; class Mammalia; order Chiroptera; family Vespertilionidae; genus Murina; species Murina feae. The sequence goes on along the minus strand of PVJC01000149.1, from coordinate 95,352 downwards.
TTATGTGGTCTCTTCTAACAGTCATGTTCTCTATTTTCTCCTCAGTCTAACCTTTAAATGATACTGTTCCCCAGGATTATATTCTTAGTACTCTTCCTGCTCCGCTGAATATAGGAATAAGCTAATCCATATCTATAGCTTCAAGTACAATGTCATGCTAATGGTTTCAAAATCTGTATCATCAGTGACAACATTTCTCTTTAGGTTTAGGCTCATATTTCCAACTGCTTTTCAGCTATCTCCACACACAAGTCTGCTAAGAACAGGATTAAGGTTAGCAAGGAAATATTGTGCTACTTGAGAGCTATGCAAGAATGGAACAACTGCTAGGAAAAGGGAAAGGAAATAATTCAGAAATCAGAACTATAGCGCAAAGGTCTTAAACAGGAGAGTCTTATTGCATTTTCTTAAACATATGGGGACATAATTAAAGAAAATAGATCAGCTAAGTTAAGCCAGGGTTGAGAGCTTACATGATAAATTAAAGAAAAAGTTCAACAGAAAAGTAGACAAAAGATATAAAAATGGCCAAATATGTGTCAAGGTACCCAGTTTCATCAGTCTTCAGGAAATATCAGACTAAAAACTATGATATGATACCACTATACACTTATATGAAGGAATGGCTAAGTGAAAAAGAGAAAAATTCAAAAGTTGATAAGGATAGGATAACCAGAACTCCATATATTGTGCTAACGTATATATTATTAAAACCACTATGAAAAATTCATGGCAGTATCTACCAAGGCTGGACATACCCATATCTGATGACTCAGCAATTCTACACCTAGGTTTCTATCCCATAGAAATTTGTGTGTATGTCTTTATGTATGTATGTATATACAGAGCTAAAGACATGAATGGGAATATTCACAGCAGTACTTTTCGTTGTAGCCAGGAAATAAAAAGTACACAAATGCCCATTAACAGTAACATCTATACTAATAAAAAGGGTAATATGCTAATTAGACCAAACATCTTTCGGACATCCATGCAGACAAAGCCACAGCAACTGCAAGGGCTGAGAGCCAGTGGTGCAGGAGAGGCGCCGCCGCCGCAGCGGGAGCAGATGCGCCACCACCACCACCACCACCGCCCCTTTTGCAGAGCTGGTGGGGGAGAGGCTGCAGCGTGGGCCGCTCCAGGGTCAGGGCCCCTTCCACAGAGGCAGCAGGACAGAGGGCTGTGCAGTCTAGGTCCCAGTGTTGTCCCTTCCACAAAAGCAGCCACAGAGGCAGTGGTGGGCCCATTCCTAGTGCCACGCCTCCACAAAGGCTGGACGGGTTGCGCCCTCTGTGCCTCAACCTCTCACAGCCCCTCTCTCAGCCAGCCTGGCCCCAGATCACCCCCCACCAATCCAGTGGGAGTGGGCAGGGCCAGCGCTAAGAAGCAAGGGCCAGCAGCCGCAGTGGCCAGCAGTGGCAGCAGCAGCAGGGTGATGGGGGAAGTACCTTCCTATGATCAGCCCAGTCACCTCCCACAGAGGGAGGTCAGACTAAGCCATTAGTAGGACATCCCCTGAGAGCTCCCAGACTGTGAGAGGGGTCAGACCAGGCTGAGGGCCCCCCCCCACCCCAAGTGCACAAATTTTCGTGCACCAGGCCTCTAGTGAATAAATAATGGTATATACATAAAAATTTTATATGGCAATGGGAATAAACAATTATATGCAAAAATATTACTGAATCTAAAGACATAATACTGAGAAAAGTCAGACACTCGAAAACACATACTGTATAATTCCATGTATCTGAAGTTAAAGCAGGCAAGCTAATCAATGATGGTAGAAGTTAGGATGGTTTGGGTACAGAAGAGGCACAAAAGGAGCTTCTGTGGTACTAAACGTTTTCCTTCTTCATCTGGATTCTGGTTACACAGCACGTTCAGTTTGTGAAAATTCACCAAGCTGTACACTTAGGATTTGTGCACTTTTTCTATATGTATGTTATACTTCAATAAAAAAGTTCAAAAGAACTTTCTGACAGTACAATGCAACAGTAGGATTGAAGTGAAGCCAGGACTACACTCAGAGAATGGGAGACTAAGAAAGATTAAGAGACATGGTCTTGATGAGGTCAAAGACCAGGTTTAATGGAAGGGAATGGCAGGGGAGGTTGCTACAGTTAGAGAATGGAATTTCAAAATTAAAAACCTCAGATAGCAGTTTCAAAGGATGACAAGGCCTAGCAACATTATTTCATACCCTAAATTCTGAAATTTAGGATGTCTCAGTAATCTCTACCTTTCTAACCTGTAAATATCTTGAATGTCTATTTCTTCCCAGCCTCTCTCCAGGTTGATTTTGATGAACATTTGAACTCAGAAATCCTAGAGCAAGTACTTATTTAAGCTTTCTACTTCTCTTTTCTTTTTATTCTTCTTAATAGTTATTTCCTTTAACACATTTGTCCCCCTACAGTCTTCATAATGTTCTACAACTTAAATTATTTTTACTTTCACTTATTTGCCTGCCTAGCTCCCTTGAGGTGTTAAGGCTGATCAATTTCTTTTCTTTTTACTTTTTACTGAATTTATAGAGTGACATTAGTTAAGAAAATTATATAGGTTTTAGGTATACAATTCTATAATACATCATCTATATATTGTATTGTGTGTTCACCACCCCAAGTCAAGTTATCTCCCATGAACACTTATCCCCCACCCCTTTTACCTTCTTCCCTGAGACCCTGCCCCATCCAATTTGCAGACCCACCCAAGCTGCTTGTAGTGGCTTTTCCAAATGAATGGCCTGTCCTAGCTCAGGCTTCAGACTTTCCTAAAATCTATCAAACAAGCAGCAGCTGGCCTCAGTATGCCCTGTACCTCTTGCTAAGTGGTCCCAGGCCCCGCACTAGCAACACCCTGCCTTGGTGCACAGGTTGAAATGGGCACTTCCAAGCCCAACACAAGCAGTGCATCTGTAGATCACTCTATAGCTGTGCCAGCTGGCCCCAGGCAAAGCACAGGCAGTGGTTGACTTTGTACCTCCCAGGAGCCCCTAAACCCACACTGTGGTCAGCTTCAGACTATGGCAGATTACAACCCCACCATATCCTGGAGCAACACACTCAAGGGTTGGACTGTTTGAACACCAAAGCTCCACTGAAACAAGTCCTGCTCCATGGACTTGCTTGGATTTCACAGTAGTTATTTCACTGTAGTCGCAGCTGGTCCTCACAGCTGGTCTGGGGGGGGGGGGGAGGTCAATCCCTTCCAGTGATGCCCACAGCGATCATTATCTTTTAGAAAACACAACCAAGGATCTGAAATAGATTTATACATTAAAAAATAGAAGCTAAAACCTTCAAGGGAAGTCTTAAGCAAGTTTGTAAAAGATCAAGAAGACTGAGTTGAAGAATTGTCAGCAAATGCAGGGTATACTTCACAAACATGTACTTCCACAAACTTCCTTTCAAGTCTTTATATCACTAATTCAGAAAAGGATAACATCATTTCAAAAGTCTGAGAAACTTTTTAATAGAGACAGTACTCATAAGATAAACTACAGAGGTTGTTTTTTCTTTATATAGAAGGATGATGAGGCACATTGCAAGGCTGCAGGGGCTCTTTAGTATCAGAGGATGAGCTATCTGAATATCACTGGAAGAGATAATGTTATCAAAACATAATACAAATCTCAAAAGTGACATGAGTTTAATATTTCAACTCACTCAATAAAACGTTTTTTTAAATTTACCAAGTAGGAGGCATTGTACCGAGCACAGAGATGACCAGGAGATAGCTTCTGCCCTTAAAAAGCTCACAATCTAGATCAGCACTGCCCAATAGAACTTTCTGCAAAGACAGAAATGGTTTGCATCTCTGCTATTCACTATAGTAGCCATTAACTACATGTGGAGTACTGAGCACTTGAAATGTATCTTGTACAACTGAGGAATTGAATTTTTAATTCTTGTTTAACTCTAATAAATGTAAATTTAAAATTTAAAATGTGGCTAGTGGTTCCCACATTGGACAGTGCAGATATCCTATATAATACAAGGGTAATATGCAAATTGACCCTAACAGAACCACTGGGAAGACACACACTGACCACCAGGTGGCAGGTGCTCAATGCAGGAGCTGCCCCTGGTGGTCAGTGCACTCCCACAGGGAAAGCTCTGCTCAGCCACAAGCCAGGCTGATGGCTGCAGTACAGTGGTGGTGGTGGGAGCCTCTACTGCCTCCTTAGCAGTGCTAAGGATATCCGACTGCAGCTTAGGCCTGCTCCCTGCTGGCAAGTGGACATCCTCTGAGGGTCCCGGGCTGCCAGAGGGATGTCGGACTGCAAGCTTAGGCCCAATCACCCAGGGAGCGGGCCTAAGCCAGCAGGTGTACATCCCCCAAGGGTTCCCAGACTGTGAGAGGGCACAGGCCAGGCTGAGGGACCCTCCCAAGTGCACAAATTTTTGTGCACTGGGCCTCTAGTTAATATATACTAGTATACTATCTAATCTAATAAAACAGTAATATGCAAATTAACCCTCACTCTGTTATACCCACAAGCCACACCCACAAGCCAGCCCACCAACCAATCAGGAGCAAATATGCAAATTAACTCAACTAAGATGGCAGCAGCCATGGAGCTGGAGTTGCCCCGGGCAATGGAGGAAGCCAGGGCCCCATGGGCCCTGAGCTCTACTCAAGGCTACAAAGTTTCAATTATAGAAGATAAACCCCAGATACCTGCTGGGCTGGGACCTTGGGTTGCCAGGGGCAACCCAGGCTTTGAGCGAGGGACCAAGGCAACAAAGTTTCAATTATAGAAATTAAATAAATCCCAGATACCTGCTTCCAGCCAGGCACCCCAGTAGGGACCCAAACACTGAAGGGACTGTGGGCAGCCTAAAAGCGGCCCTCAGCCCCTCACCAAAGCTGGCCACACCCCCATGGGATTAGGGTCCCCACTGTGGTGCTTGGCAAGCCTGCAAACAGCCATCAACCCCTCATCCAGGCTGGCCAGGCACGCCAGCAGGTGGACATCCCCCAAGAGGGGTCCCAGATTGGGAGAGGGCACAGGACAGGCTGAGGGACCCCCCCCAAGTGCACAAATTTTTGTGCACCAGGCCTCTAGTAACTAATATAGAAATATTATAATCAATACCATAAAATGATCACTAATATATACTTACCTCATTTAGTATGCTTTCCAATGTTGGAGGAGTATCAACTTGAGGAATATCAAATTCCTTGTCATCAATCTAAATGGAGAAAAGAAATTAATGCTCACACATGATGCTTTCCCTCTCACAATCATATGTTTTAATTAATTTTGAACCATTAATTAAGAGACACACATACTACCAAACTGATCACACAGAGAGACAACTCAATAAAAGTCCATGGTAATAAGCATCAGGTCAAAAGGCTACCAAATTGTTTCCTTTCCCATCCACCTATCAGTAATTATAAAGACAAATATGCACTGACTGCACCATCCCGACAGCCCTTTCCAGAAAGCTTCTGTTGAAGGACTTTGGCATCTCCTTTCTAAGACATGACAAAACAGCATGTTTTATGACAATCCCTAATTTTCTAAGTTTAGACATACGTCATATAAGCTATATATACAAAGGTCTGACATTGAATTCATTAGTCATTTCATAAATGATGGTGAGATTAATTAGGTCAAACAATTTGTCATTAAATATTTTCATGGTGGGGGGGAATTACTATGTAAGAATTCTAAACCTACCACTAGCTCTATGATCTTATGTCATTTAATATAGTGGCACTTAAGTTTCTTCTTTTATAAAATGGATTGTCAGAGTATTGTAAAGCTCAAATGAGAACATGTAATAAAGTATTTCATAAACTAAAATGAACTATACAAATGAAGAGTGATAGTACCTCATAAAACTGTATACAGACTCTTATTAATCCATGCAAAAATAATAGATTTAAAGTCTTTTGAGTTATAAAGTACAGTCTAATCAACATTTCTGTCAAATTTATCATTTAACAAAAGTTGAATTTTACCAGATCATTTTTGAACTCCAGTTCCTTGTCCAGATCTATGTAGGAGAATTTTGAAAGTGAAGCTTCTAGATTGAAAGATTTATTCAGCTCTTCTTCAGTAGTCTTGGCACAGAGGCTCTGTTCCACATTTTCATGGTCTGGTTCATTTTCCATATTTACTTTTAAGAATTCTATTCAGTTAATCCAAGCAAGTTATTGTTTGTTTTGTTTTTTGGCCTCAAATCATGATGACTTGAATAATGATCTCTTTTCAAAAAAGAAAATAATATGTTGTTTAGATTTCCTCAACTGGACATTCTGAAGACTTACTTGGTCAGACTTCTGGGAAACTTAATCATCTGATTATAGCCAAAGGGAAATCAAACCTGGAGTACGAAGTATAATATGGAGCTGGGTTTCTATGGGAGCATAAAGGAAGAACATCTAACTCAGGAGTCTAGGAAGGGACCCACCACCCGAAGTCATAAGTCTGGAGATAGTGACAGACTTGGGATAAACCCAGTCACCAGACCTGGAATTAATTAAATTTATGCTCCTAGGAGCATAAGGACAAACTGGTGCCAAAAGCTACGATTAATCCTTTCATCACATTCTTAAACTTCATTGTAGATCTCCAATTCCTCTGTAGATAAGCATCTATACCAGGCCACAGCCCCCTCAGGGAGCCTTGGGTAGACACAAAGAGCCCAAAATGCATACCTAGTCACTTAATATGACACTAGTAAATCAAAGGGTTAAGATCTACCAGGGCAGGTAACAATGATGCTGAAATAAAATAATTCCACAACCAACTAGAGATTTCTAGAAAGAAAGCCAGTCATACAGAAACATGGACATTTCAGGGAAAACTGAAATACTTTTTTTAAAAAAGTGTGCTGCCCTAACTGGTTTGGCTCAGTGGATAGAGTGTTGGCCTGCGGACTGAAGGGTCCCAGGTTCGATTCCGGTCAAGGGCGTGTACCTTGGTTGCAGGCACATCCCCAGTAGGAGGTATGCAGGAGGCAGCCGACTGATGTTTCTAACTCTCCCTCTCCTCTCTGTAAAAAAATCAATAAAATATACTTTAAAAAAAGTGTGCACTTTTTTTTTGTATATTTCACAGCACTAAATAATACAATGATATATCAAAAAGAAGCAGATGGCCAAGCTAGTGTAGCTCAGTGGTTGAGCCTCAACCTATGAACCAAGAGGTCACTGTTCGATTCCCGGTCAGGGCACATGCCTGGGTTGCGGGCTTAATCCCAAGTAGGGGGTGTGCAGGAGGCAGCTGATCAATAATTCTTGCTCATCACTGATGTTTCTATCTCTCCCTCTCCCTTCCTCTCTGAAATCAATAAAAATAAATTTTTTTAAAGAAACAGATAATTCTGTTTATTCACAAAATTGTCTAGCACACAATTATCTGCAAAATTTCTAGAAAACTAAAAATATAGCCAGGAAAAAGTAATTATAGGTGTAGAGATTAAATTTACTTTTAAGTGTGTTAGTTTATGTTATAATTAGGCTCCAATTGACCAAATTTTTAAAAATCCATCTCTTAGCTCTACCTGTTCAGAAGAAATAAAAATATGAAAAGAGAAACAATGCCATAGTAATAATAATAAAAACAACTCTCCCCACCATACAAACTCCTCTTACTCTTACCCGTTAGTAAAGTGAAGGCAAAAAAAAACACAAAAAAAAAAACAACTAACAACTGCTAAGACATTGAAAGAGCTTATTTTTTAAAGGGAGTAGAGCATGTTGTTGTTTTTTAAATACATAATATGCCCAAAATACAAAATGATATCTAACTGGGCTCATTTTTTTTAATTAGGCTCATTTTTTATTTTATTTATTTTACTTTATTTTTTATCACCCTTAATTCCCCATATCTCCATACTTATAATTAACTTCACTTCCTTCAAGTGTTTCAGTTTTGTCACACTAAAAAAATTAATATCTATTACGTGTAAGACTCATGAAGACTGTTTTTTTAAGGGCTGAAACCAATTTTTTCTAGCTAGTACATTTGGCATATTATCAAATTCAGACTAATTTCTTTCACATGCCACAGAAGATAGACTCTAAGGCTTTTATAAAACACATGCTATTAAATATATTCCTAAAAGACATAATTGAGGGTACTCTGTATCTGGCAACATTAGAAAGTATCCTTCCAATCTCAGTTACTAAATGTACTGCTTCTTTTGTAATGAGCCAAATATGGTAGCAATATTAGCAATATTATATTCCTTTCTCCAAAGAACACTGAGCTAGCTCATGAAAAGTTACTTCTTAATAAAGTTCACTCTTATCTGTACCACTTAGCAAAAATTATTACAATTAGTCTAAGAATGTTTGCAAACATGCACAATTAAATTTATATTCAGTGATTCCTCAGGAAAGTTAGTGAGATTTATTCATGTGTATACTAGAGGCCCAGTGCACAAAATTCATACGGGGGGGGGGGGGGGGGGGGGGCCTCTCAGCCCCGGCCTGCACCCTCTCATAATCTGGGACCACTGGCTCCTAACCACTCGCCTGCCTGCCTGATCTCCCCTAACTGCTCACCTGACTATCTGCCTGATCAACCCTAACCACTCGCCTGCCTGCCTGACCGCCCCTAACTGTTCACTTGCCTGCCTGATCACCCCTAACCACTCTGCCTGCCTTCCTGATCACCCCTAACAGCTCGCCTGCCTGCCTAATTGTCCCTAACCACTGCAGCTTCGTCTGGAAGAACATTAAGAATGATGTCCGGAAGGTCATTCAGTTGTTCGGTCTAATTAGCATATTACGCTTTTATTATTATAGACTAGATACATGCACTTAAATAGTAGAAAGACCATAGAGAATAAAAGAAAGCTTTTATATAAATTATCAATAACCTATAATGTTTCATTCTTTGCATTTGTCTTTCTAAAATAACTGAGAAAGGAAAACAACTTTTTTCTAGCTCTTTTTATATCTCCTATCTGGAGTTAGGGGCTCACAGAACTGCTCAGTCAGCATCTCTGAACACCAATAAAAGAACATCATCCTGCCATGCTACCCTACTTTATTTCCAACCTTCACCTCACTGAGCTTCTGTGATTGATGTGATGTGTGGTAGCAAAGTGAAAAGAACACAAGTCAAAGAGTCAATTAAAATCAGGTTTGAATCTAGACTTTATCAGTTCCTACCTGTAACCTTGGTCATTCTGTCACCCTTTTAGAGCCTGTCTATTTCTATATCTGTAAATGAACTTTACTGAGGCTCTTTGTGTCTTTCACAGAGTAGCACTTCTTGTTCTGGGAAGGGCTCCTTCAAACCATGTGGTTCTTGTGGAGGCTGCCAATCAAAAATCTCAGAGGAAAGGCGTGGGAGGGTAGGTGAGTGGATGAGATAAGATCAACCAAAGAACTGTATGCATATATGAATAACTCATGGACACAGATAATAGGAGGTGCAGGCCTGGAGCAGGGCAGGCTAGAAGGGAACAATGGTGGGTGGAGGGGACATTTGTATACTTTCAACAATAAAGATTTAATTTTAAAAAATAAAATAAAATAAAATAAATTTAAATCCCCTAGTAATAGAGATTGCCTAAAGTAACCAGAGTCCTTCACCAGGATTCATTAAAATGGAAATGGTGAGAAAGATCCATTCCCATTGTTCTCTAAACAAAGTAATAAGGCTGGGCAGCACTCCCGCAACCTCACCCTGTTCTTCAGAAAAGGAGATAATTTATTTAGTACATATCAACCAAACACCTACTATGCACCTGTTACTGGAAATCTACCTCTACAGACACAATTTACATTCTAGGTACAAATTCTCTAGCAACAATGAAATCAACCCACAAACACAAGCAGGAAAAAGGAAAGAGTGTCCTGATATCATTCAGTCTCTAGTTTCCAATTTTCTATGGAGTTAGCTCTGGCAGTTTGGATACATTAGCCAAAATACTCTCCCAATTTTCTTTTATGATCACTTACAATTGAGAGTCCTGACTCCTAGGAATACAACTGCCTATTTTGCAAGAATAAATGATACAGTGATTGTAAAGCATTTAAAATAACCTTGGACACAGAACAGGTTTTCAAGAAATAGTAGCTATTATCATTCAAAATTTCCTCAAAAATTTCCAAGATCTTCTAAAGTTCAAGACCCTGAAGCAAGAGCCAATATTTTTGTTATGATATAGCCCACACTAAGCTATCAGAAGAATACCTTAACGGAAGGATATGCTTCTAATATCTTATTAGATGTTTGTCATGAGATGAATTGTGGGGCTTTGTCTAAGACTAGTACAGCCCCCAGCAAAGCAACACGCACACTTAATAAAAATTTTTAATTATGGTATCTTATACTACTAACTCATTCTAAAATTATGCCTTTTTTTACATCAACTTCCTCTTTTGTCACTAGCCAGCAGTTTTTCCTTTCTTTATGTTAGTCAACAAATGTTTCCAACCCAAATACTAGTAGACCTGCTAAATCAAAAGGTCACAATGCTCATTTTTTTTTAAAAAAATAGTTCACCAGAGCAGCTTCTGTAAACTTTTTAGAAACTGAGTGTGCCTGAACCTACCTGTGACAGGCAGCGAAATAGTGCCCAATGATGTCCTTTCTAATCCTCAGAACCTCTGACTATTATATGTCAAAAGGGATCAGCAGGTTTGATTAAATTTAGATTTTGAGTTGGGATATTTTCCTGGATTGTCTGGTGTGCCCAATGTAATCACAAGGCTCTCTAACAGTGGAAAAGGGGGGCAGAAGAGTGTGTCAGAGGATGAGATGTGACAACAGAAGCAGAGAGATGCTATATTGCAGGTTTTGAAGATGAAGGAAGAGTGCCAGAAGACAAGGAATTCATTCAGTCTTTAGAAGCTGCTAAAGACAAATAGAGGGATTCTCTCCTGGAGCCTCCAGAAGAACCCAGCCCTGCCACAGCTTGCATTTAGCCTACTAAGACCGGTGCTAGATTTGTGAACTACAGACCTGGACGGTAATAAATCTATGTTGTTTTAAGCTACTAAATTTGTGGCAATTTGTCACATTAACAATAGAGAACAAATATACTAACAAATTTCAATTTGTTAGTAATATCTTCAACATTCTGAAATACTAACCCCTCCCTTGTTACTTGGTGTTGCCCAAATAATTGAGCAAGCTTTTCATTTCAATATGCAGAACAATGGTGAAATGCGTAATATATGACACTTAATATAACACACTTGATGCTGATACTGCCTTCAGAAAATACTTAAGTGCTATCTCAGTGCAGAGGTTGGCAATAAACTACTGATAATTTCCTCTTGAAATACAATTCTACAACTAGTTCTTCACATAATCATTGGGTAATCTAGTGTTTATATCATTCTTAAGGCAATGCCATGCCAGATAGTATCTGCAGACAACACAACAGGTAACCTCAATTGTCTTAGTCTCTCCCAGAATGAAATCAAATTAATATGACAGGAAATGTATGCCACAAAATCATGATTACCCAGTATGTTGTCCTTTTCTGAATGCTGACAAACTATATTTTAGTAGTTCTGACTTAAAATTATCTGACATCTTTGGAGCTCAAACAACTTAACAAAAGGAAGATAAGCAATCTAATAAAAAATGGGCAAAGCACCTAAATAGACATTTTTCAAAAGCGGACATACAGAAGGCCACGAGACATATGAAAAAATGCTCAAAGTCACTAATCATCTGAGAGATGCAAATCAAAACAACAATGAGGTACCATCTCACACCTGACAGAATGGCTATCATCAACAAATCTACAAACCACAAGTATTGGAGAGGATGCAGAGAAAGAGGAACCCTCCTTCACTGCTGGTAGGAATGCAGACTGGTGCAGCCACTATAGAAAACAGTATGGAGTTTCCTCAAAAAATTAAAAATGGATCTCCCATTTGACCCAGTAATCCCACTTCTAGGAATATATCCCAAGAAATCAGAAACACCAATCAGAAATGATATATGCATCCCTATGTTCATAGCAGCACAATTTATAATAGCTAAGTGCCCATCAGCAGATGAGTGGATTAAAAAACGGTGGTACATCTACTCAATGGAATACTATGCTGTTGTAAAAAAGAAAGAACTCTTACCATTTGCAACAGCAAGGATGGACCTGGAGAGTAGTATGCTAAGAGAAATAAGCCAGTCGGAGAAAGGTAAATATCACATGATCACACTCATTTGTGGAATGAACAACATAAACTGATGAACAAAAATAGATCCAGAGACATAGAAGCTTAGAACAGATAGAAGCATTGAACAGACCGTCAAATCTCAGAGGGAAGGCAAGTGAGGGTGGAAGGGCGGATGATAAGAGATCAACCAAAGGACTTGAATGCATGTATATAAGCATAACCAATGAACACAGACAAGAGAGGGAAGGGTGAAGGGGGGATTTGAGGGCCTGGGCTGGGGGGCAGGAGCAGGTGGGGAGAGGTCAATGGGGGGAAAAGGAGACATACGTAATACTTTCAAAATTAAAGTATTTAAATAAAAAATAAATTTAAAAAGCTTATCTGACATCTTGATAGTTCCCAAGGTTGTCCTCTCTTAATTAATAAGGTTATTCCCAACCAATTAGTAATAGATTCAAGAGCCATTAAAATATATATATACAGCAATGACCCCATTATGACATTGGCCAACTGAATAATGACTCTAGAATGTGACCTAGATTAGAACAGGTTAATGTGGAACTCTTTCAACAGTTTTGTTGTTGTTGTTTGCTTTTCTTACTTTGGCAAGCATTCCCAACTGTTCTCAAGTTCCAGGGTCCTAGAACCTTTCACATTACAGTGAAATTAAATCAAGTGCATGGTTTTACTGTATCCCAGAAAGCTATCACAAAATCATGATATGCAAACAAGTTTACATGCCAACTTTGTTCCTAGCTTTCCCAATCCAAGTTTTTTTTTCTTCCATTTACTTCTTTGTTTTGCTTTGTTTTCTTGTAATTTGTTTTATAAAGAAAAATACAACAGAGGACTAACTTCTATTAGTTTTCTACTATATTTCTTGGGTAAATGGACTCATTTTCAACAGTGCCTAATGCCTACAGGATAAAATTCTTAATTCTAAGCCTATGATTCCTGACATCACATGAACTGGCCTTACTTTCCCTTACAATGAAACTTGCTGTATGAATTCAGTCCTTCAAGAATAGCTTCCATTGGTTATGCTTAAATGCATGCATAAAAGTCCCTTGGCTGATCTGTTACCCCCCCCACCAATCCTCCCTGTCCTTGTTGCTGTAATTAGACAAAACACTGGGGGGTAGGGGAGGCGGGCAGAAGGGCAGGGGAAAAAAGAGATATATGCACTAATCTTTGTAAAACTGTATGTAATTAATAAAAATAAAAGAAGAATAGCTTCCACTTTCTCTCCATGTCTACTCACTCTACTTGACCTTCCCTGTCCTTTTCTTCTCCATTTATCTAAGTTCCTTCTTCCCTTCCTTCGTTTTGGACAACTTCCTTCCCCCAAGCATCCTCTAAATCCAGAATGCATATCTTCTTTAGAACAGTGCCACGCCACTTTCCTCATATTAATTAATTAGTTAACTATGTCTTTTCTCCCCAGCTACACAATCAAAGTGGGACCATGCTTCTTTGTATACTCCACATCACCGGGATCACTGACTTGCATAGCTATGCAAACATTCAATAAATATTTGCTGATTGACACAGAAACTGGAAGATGGGAAAAACACCTGTCTTACAAAAGAAATACATCAGTTTTATTACCTGTAACTGCTAAGTTTCAGAGGACACTGTCTCACAGATTATAGTATTCTACACCATAATAATCCAAGTTATAACTGAGTTCTACCTTTATTCAGGCTCGTCAGCTACCGATGATCATATTCATCTTTCAGATAGCAGCTAAAACTTTGATTCCTAAAAAAAAACTTTTTTATCCTGCTCAACTACCAGGTGTATCGGTTAATGATGCGGATTTTGTAATCAAAGAAAACACGATAATTTCAAGAGAAACATCAAAGGTGTTTTATTCAAAGTAATGTCCATCGCTAACTACACATTTCCCCCATCTTTCAGGTAATTTGTGGATACCGTCCCAATAGAACTTTTCTTGTTTTGAGGCAAACCATTCAGAGACCCAATTTCCGTTTTTAAGTGTCACTCAAAAAATGTCTGTGCCATTGATCGGAACGAGTGGTAATCTGAAGGAGCAAGGTCTGGTGAATACAGTGGGTGGGTTAATACTTCCTAGGCAAGATCTTTTAACATGTCTTTAACTGGTGTTGAAGTTTGTGATGGTGTGTTATCATGAAGCAAAATTACTTTGCCGTGTCTTCTGGCCCATTCTGGACATTTTACGATCAAAGTGTGGTTCAAATTGATTATTTGTTATCGGTAGCAATCAGTATGAACGGTTTCACCTGGTTTTAGAAGCTCATAATACACCACACCTTCCTGATGCGACCAAATGCAAAACATTGTCTTTTTTCCGAAGTGATTTGGCCTTGCAGTCGATGTTGATGATTGACCTGGATCAAACCATGATTTTGTGAGTTTGAGGTTCTCAAAAGAAATCCACTTTTCATCGCCAGTCACAATTCAATGCAAAAAGACTTTCTTTCATGCTGTTGAAGCAACATTTTACTGATGACTTTTTGGTTTTCCTTTTGTCTTTCGTTCAGATGATGTGGCACCCATTTTCCTTCCTCTAAAATCTTTTCCAGTGCTTGTAAATGATCGGAAATTGCTTGCTGAACAACGTTTAATCTTTCTGCAAGTTGTTCTTGAGTTTGACATGCATCTTCATCCAATAACACTTGTAATTGTTGGTCTTCAAACTTTCTCAGTTGACCTGGATGTTTTTTGTCTTTCACATGAAATCATCACTTTTAAAGCATTTTAACCAGCATTCACAAATATCTTGAGATGGAGAATGTTCCCCATAAGCTTCTCAAAGTATAAGGTAACTTTCAGCGGCACTTTTCTTCAAAATAATGAATTAAAGCTTCCCACAAATGCTCTTATTTGGGCACAAAATTTGACATTTTTAAGCATAAAAACATCTATGATGTTAACACCTTCAGAAAATTTGACATATGAAGTTTTGAAGCTTGTTGTCAATTCAACAAAATAGCATACATATCAAATCGCATACACACACCACACACATACACACTAGGGGCCCGGTGCACAAAAATTTGTGCACTTGGGAGGTCCCTCAGCCCGGCCTGTGCCCTCTAGCAGTCTGGGACCCCTCTGGGAATGTCCACCTGCTGGCGTGCCTGGTCAGCCTGGGTGAGGGGCTGATGGCTGTTTGCAGGCTGGCCAAGCCCCCCAGTGTGGACCCTCACCCGATTGGGGTGTGGCCAGCCTAGATGAGGGGGTGAGGGACATTTTCAGGCTGCCCACAGCCGCTTCATGTTTTGGTTCCCTACTGGGGTACCTGGCCAGCCTGGCTGAGGGGCTGATGGCTGTTTGCAGGCTGGCCAAGCCCTCCAGTGGGGTCCCTCACCCCATTGGGGTGTGGCCAGCCTGGGTGCAGGCCTGAGGGCTGTTTTCAGGCTTTCAGGCTGCCCACAGCTCCCATTGACTCAATGTCCCAGCAAGGCTGGCTGGAAGCAGGTTTCTGGGGTTTATTTATCTTCCATAATTGATACACTGTTCCTTTAAGCCAAGGCCTAGGCAGGTAATGAAGCCTCCTGTTGGCTTCAGCTCCATGGCTTCTATAATCGAAAGAATGTTGCCTTAGTAGACTCTATGCAGGCAGTTTCCTCCATCGCTGGTGCAACGGAAGCCTGCTGTTTGCTTCAGCTCCGTGGCTTCTATAATTGAAACAATGTTGCAACAATGTTGCCTGGAGCCGGGAGAAGCCCAGCCAGCCGGCAGACAGTTTACTCCTGGTGCAATGGAAGCCTCCTGCTTACTCCTGCACCATGACTGCTGGCCTCCATCTTGGCTGGGTTAATTTGCATACAGCCGCTCTGATTGGCTGCTGGGTGTGGCTCAGGCATCCCGTAGAAATGGTCAATTTTAATATTACTTTTATTAGATTAGATATGAACATATGTGTAACTCCATCTATTTAAAAAAATCCTCATTATTAACTGGTACACCTGGTAGACTAGGTTCCCTGTTAATACATACCTATATTGTTCTCTTTTATTACACTAACTAGAGGTCTGATGCATGAAAATCGTGCAAGAATAGGCCTTCCACCCTAACTGGTTTGGCTCAGTGGATAGTGTGTCAGCCTGCGGACTGAGAAGACCCAGATTTGATTCCAGTCAAGAGCATGTACTTTGGTTGCGGGCACATCTTCAGCAGGAGGTGTGCAGGAGGCAGCTGATTGATGTTTCTCTCTCATCAATGTTTCTAACTCTCTATCCCTCTCCCTTCCTCTCTGTAAAAAAATCAATAAAATATATATTTAAAAAAAAGAATAGGCCTTCCTTCTCCTGGCTGCCGGCACCAGCTTCCCTCTGGCACCTGGGACCTGAGCTTCCTTTAGCTTCTCTCCAGCCATCAGCAGGTACCTGTGACCCAGGCTTCCCTCGAAGCCCCACATATTACACTTTTATTATATAGGATAATGTCACAATCATTTTTTCAGTGTCTGAACCACCATTCCCTTCCCTCTATTGGAATGCAGGTTCCAGGAGAGCAAAGATCTTTTTCACCATTGTATTTCCAATGCCTAATTCCAATGCCTAATCAACCCACCAATTCAGCCAGCCAGTCATCCCCTCCCTCCTTCCCTAGATACTAGTAAACAGCCAAGCAACACTTCATTATTGGTTTCCAGAGCCTCAAACAGCAATTCTGATCATTCAAAATAAGATGTGGTTAGTCATTCTACCCCAAAAAGCCTCCCACCTTGCAAGTTCCATTCTTTGTATCGAGGTGAAATTTTTTTTTTAATCCATAACACTGATTTTATCTGTTAGTGAACATTCTCCTCATGTGTAACATTACACAAACTCCACAAATTCAGATGTTTCATGTTCTTTTATATTAATTCAGCCTATAGGCCAGGATGAAAACAGTGAAAATGTATCATATGTCCATCCAATTTACAGGAATTCAACTATTATCTTTAACAAAGGGAAAGAGAAAAAAAGAAATGATTCACAAAGAGCCAGGTACTCTGTATACTGTTCTACACAGTAACTACGTTCTTCAGAGTGAGTCTTGGAGAGGAAATGGATATCTGCTGTCCTTTGGTCAGTCTCAGTTTTTGCATGCACAAGCAATCAATTTCATCTGTGTTCAAAATAACAAACAGCTTGCTGTTCCAACATGGAGCAAAAATTGGCTGTGTTGGACTTCCTGAGAGATCCTATGTTAATCTCCAACATGACTCCTTCCCAGGATACTTTGAAGATACTCAGTACTCAATTTCACCTTACTCAGAAGCAGACCCTGTGTTAGGTGCAATGCTACTCTATACTGAGATGAGCTGCTTACCTGACCCATGAGTTTCCTTCCAAGAATAGCACATTTAGGTAACTACGACCCACAGTGCTTAGAGCTATCACTATGAAAATGACCAGGAGGCTGTTTCTTTTTCTCTTCTTTCAGTAAACATCTAAATGAGAAGAGAAGTACATACAGAACAACAAATATCAAAAAGAAAAGTGAAGGAAAAGAAGAGTACTTGATGTGGAACTTTCTCAAGGAATTCATATGTTTGGGACACAAAACTAGCCTAAACAAATTTAAGAAGATTTAAATCATACCAAACATATTCTCCAACCACAACGCTTTGAAATTTGAAATCAACTGCAAGAAGAAAGCTGGAAAACCCACAAATATGTGAAGATTAAACAACATGTTACTGACCAATGACTACATCAAAGAATAATAAAAGAAGAGATCAAAAGATACATAGAGACAAATGAGAATGACAATACCATATACTGAATTTTTTTTGGATGCAGCAAAAGTGGTAATAAGAGGGAGGTTTACAGCATTACAGGCCTACCTCAAGAAAAATGGAAAATCTCAAACAAACAACCTAACTAGAACTAGAAAAAGAACAAAACAAGCCCAAAGTCAACAAAAGGAAGGAAAATAATAAAAATGAGTACAGAATTAAACAAAATAGAGAACAAAAAGACAAAAGAAAAAAATAATGCAATAAAGAGCTGCTTCTTTGAAAATATAAATAAAACTGACATCTCTAGCTAGATTTACTACGAAAAAAAAGAGAAAGACCCAAATAAACAATATCAGAAATGAAAGAGGAGAAATTAAATGGACACTACAGAAATACAAAACACTACACAAGAATACTATTAAAAGCTATAAGCCACCAAACTTGATAACTTAGAAGAAATAAACAAGTTCTTAGAAATATATAATACTAATGGCCCAGTGCACGAATTTGTGCACAGGTAGAGTTCCTCGGGGTGGCCTGCAGGGATCGGGCCCCAGATCATCCCCCAGCCCCACAGCCTTGCAGTCCCACACCTCACTTGGCACCTCGCCGTGGCCTGGAGCCATCCCCTCACCTGCTCCACCATCCTACCACGGTCCCCCTCTCATCAGGGCCCACTGGGACTGGCAGCACCTCCAATGCCGCCCACTACCAGCACTGTGTCACCGACGCTCACCATGTTCTGCGCCTTCCACTAGTGGTTAGCTTACTTCATAGCGAGTGGTTGAACTCCCGGTTAAGCTCCCAGTCAAACAATTTGCATATTAGGCTTTTATTATATAGAAGGATTCTTAGACCAAATCATGAAGAACTAGAAAATCTAAATACAGTAGACTGTTCATCAATAACAGTCATCAAAAACTCTCAAAAAATAAAAGTCTAGGGCTAGATGGCTTCACTGGTGAAGTCTACCAAACATCAAAGAATATTTAATACTTATGCTTCTCAAACTCTTCCAAAAAAGAACAGGCAATATTCCTAACTTGTTACCTTAGTACCAAAACCTGGCAAGAACAACACAAAAGAAAATGACAGGCCAATATATCTCTTATGAATATACATGCAAAAATTCTAAACAAAATACTAACAAATTGAATACAACAATACATTAAAGAGGTAACACTATCAGGATCAAATGGGGTTCCTTCCAGGGGCACAAAGACGGTTCAACATACACTTATCAATCAATGTGATAAACCACATTAATGAAATAAAGGATAAAATCATATATTCATATCAATAGATGCAGAAAAGCACTTGACAAAATACATCATCCATTTATGATTAAAACACTCAATAAAATGGGTATAAAAGGAAAATACTTCAACATAAAGGCCATATATGACACTCAGTTGCTATACTCAATGGTGATAAACTGAAAGCTTTTCCTCTACTAGTAAGATCAGAAACAAAACAAGCATGCCAACTCTCACTACTGTTATTCAATATCATACTGAAGTCCTCACCAGAGCAATCAGGCAAGAGAAAGAAATAAAAGGTATTCAAATTGAGAATAAAGAAGTAAAACTGTCACTTTTTAAAGATGACATGATTTTATATATGGAAAACACTAAAGACTCCATCAAAAAACTATTAAAAAAATAAACAAATACAGTAAATTGCAAGATACAAAATCAATGTACAAAAATCCTGTATTCCTATATACCAGCAATGAAATTATCAAAAAGAAATAAAAACAATTCAATTTGCAATTGCAACAAAAAGAATAAAATACCTAGGAATAAACATAACAAAGGTGTGAAGAATCTACACACTGAAAATTATAAGACATTGTTGAAAGCAATCAAAAAGGAAACAAAGAAATGAAAAAAATATTTTGTGTTCATGGAAAGGAAGAATCAACATAACTAAAATGGCCATATTACCTCAAGCAATATACATATTTAACGCAATACCCATCAAAATCCCAATAGCATTTTTCAAAGAACTAGAACAAAAATCATCAAATTTGTATGGAACCTCTGGCTCTGAATAGCCAAAGTAATCATGAGAAAAGAACGAAATACCACACTCCCTTATTCAAATTATATACAAAGCTACAATAATCAAAACAGTATGGTATTGGGGAGGGGAAAGACACATAGACCAATGGAACAGAATTGAGAGCGCCAAAATAAACCACATGTATATGGGCAACTAATTTTCAACAAAGGAGCCAAAAGCATACAATGGATTAAAGAAAGTCTCTTCAATAACTGGTTTTGGAAAAATAGGAAAGCCACATGCAAAAGAATTAAACTGAACTGCTATTTGACACCATAAACAAAAATAAACCCAAAATGGATTAAAGATATAATATAAGACCTGAAATAATAAAATACATAGAAGAAGACATAAACTTATGGACCTTGGTCTCAGAGTGGATTTTATAAACTTGACTCCAAAGGCAAAAAAGAAAAAAAAGGGGGTGGGGTGGGGTGGGGGGAAAGGACTAAAAAGCTTAGAGACAAAAGAAACCTTCAACAAAACAAAGAGGCAACCAACCAAATGGAAAACCTCCTATAAGATAATATTCAAAATATATAAAAAATTCATACAACTCAAGGATTAAAAACAAACAAACAAAAAAATCCAATTAAAATATGAGCAGAGGATTTGAACAGACATTTTTCCCAAGAAGACATACAAATGGGCAATGATACATGGGAAGACATTCAACTTCACCACTAGCTATAAGGGAAAACAAATCAAAACCACAATGAGATACCATCTCACACATGTTAGAATGGCTATCTTAACTAATAAAAGCGTAATATTGAAATTAACCATTTCTCTGGGACGGTAAGCCATGCCCACCAGCCAATTTTATCCACCAGCTAATTTGTATGCAAATTAGCCCAGCCAAGATGGCGGAGGTCTCAGCCCCAGGAGAAGCGGTGTGCGGCACTGGGGTCCCGCAAGGCAGATGGAAGACCTCTGCCTTGGGGGAGCCAAGAGGGGAGGAACAACCTGGCTGGAGGTGCAACCTGGTGGGGGAGGAGCAGGTCCAGTCAGAGATGGCAGCAGGGCAGCTGGGGGCTGGGGGAGCAAGCCAGCCCAGGCCCCTGAGGCTGCCCTGAGGCCTGGAAGTAGATCTGTGATCGCGATGGATTTCAGGCGGCAGGGCAGCCTCGGGGGTGGGGAGACCAAGCCAGCTCCGTCCCCAAGGCTGAGGCCTGGAAATCGGTGCAAACAGGGCACACAGCACACACGGAGGGCACACCTCCACCCCCGCCGAGTGCACAAATTTTTGTGCACTGGGCCCCTAGTTATCAATAAAACAAGAAATAACAACTGTTGTAGAGGATGTGGAGAAAAAGGAACTCTCATACACTGCTATAAATTAGTACAGCCACTATGGAAAACAGTATGAAGATTTCCCACCAAAATTTAAAACAGCCCTGACCGGTTTGGCTCAGTGGATAGAGCGTCGGCCTGGGGACTCAAGGGTCCCAGGTTCGATTTCCGGTCAAGGGCATGTACCTTGGTTGCAGGCACATCCCCAGTTGGGGGCGTGCAGGAGGCAGCTGATCGATGCTTCTCTCTCATTGATGTTTCTAGCTCTCTGTCCCTCTCCCTTCCTCTCTGTAAAAGATCAATAAAATATATTTAAAAAATAATTTAAAAAAAAAAGAAAAAGAAAAACAGAACTACCATATGGCCCAGCAATCTCTTTTCTGTGTATCTACCTGAACATTTTGAAAACATTTATCCATAAAGATATATGAACCCCTGTGTTCAATGCAGCATTATATAGGTATACAAGATATGGAAAAAAACTAAGTGTTGTTCAATGAAAGACTGAATAAAGAAGATGTGGTACATATATATAATGGAATACTACTCAGCCATAAGGATGAAAGACTGCCATTTGGGACAACATGGATGGATCCTGAGAGTATTGTGCTAAGCAAAATAAGTTAGATGGAAAAAGACAAGAACCATATGATTTCAATAATATGTGGGATATCAAACAGAAAGCAACAACAAACTCAGAATTACAGACAACAGAGGGTGGTTATCAGAGGGAAAGGAGGTGGGGGAAGGATGAAGAGTGCAAAGGGGGTCACATACATGGTGACAGAGGGACACTAGACTTTGGATGGTGACATAATGCAATATATAGATGGTGTAATATAAAACTACACACTTGAAACTTATACAATGTTATTAATCAATGTCACCCCCATAAATTTAAATTAAAAAATGAATGATAGTTTTAAAGGAGCATGGGCCAGTGTGGCTCAGTTGGTCCCAAGCACCTAAAGGTCCTGGCACATAACCAGTTGGCGGGTTTGATTCCCAGTCAGGGTCTGTATAGAAGACAACCATTTGATGTTTCTCTCTCACATCAATGTGTTCTCTCTTTCACCCTACTCTCCTCTTCCCTCTCTCTAGAACCAATGAAAAACATATCCTCAGGTGAGGATTTTAAAAAAGAGTGCCTGCGTATGGTGCTAAATGACTACTATAAACTGTCAGATACAACTCTTGATAGCCCCATTCTAGAAAACAAAAATCTAAATCCCCTGTAACAAATACAAAACAAGAATAACTAAGTCTACAAAAGCTTTATGTATAAACCCTAACATGATTCATCCGCTTTATATCAATGTGTTTGAGGCAATAAGTAAAATGAATGAAAGAGGAAAAGTATCACTTCTTTCCAGCATCTAAGAAGTCCCCCACTATTATAATAATCTCAATCAAAGACTCACCCCAACCTCAGAGAACTCCTCCTAAGAAGCACATGAACCTTGTGTAGGCTGAAATATATTATTTTTTTCTTCCTTCACAAAACTGGTCTGGGTGAAAAGTTACATTCACAGAAGGTAGGATTCCACTCAATTGTAGACTGAGTAGATGGTGGCCTTCCCACTCATCTTAATTAACTACCAATTAACTGCCACCTCAGGTTGTCTTGGTAAGATGTCAAGGAGGATGTACAGGCACACGAGATTTATTTTTATTTTTTTAAAAGAGCAAGAGGAGGCTTCTTGCTCAACTGCAGAGGGAAAGGCCAATTTGATTATGGTTAAAACATCCCAGTACCTGCACCACCTTTCCTCTGGAAAACTGCCCCTCCTTCACTCCAACCATGTAATTGGTGGTACTGCCAATCGAATACCATATCTGCCTAGCCAGAAGAGTAGGCAGAGGACATTCTTGAGTCCAATTTGGCCAAGCAGTGTCCTTCCCTGGGTTTTGTAAATACTGAAGGTAGGAGTTTTCTCTTTACTCTGGGTGCTTGGAAACTTGAAAGATGTAACACGGGAGCTGTTATACAGAATGGAGATCATTCGAACATTAATCAAAGTTCAGTTAAGAATAGAACAGCCCTAACTGGTTTGGCTCAGAGGATAGAGCGTCTGCCTGTGGACTCAAAGGTCCCAGGTTCGATTCCAGTCAGTGGCATGTACCTTGGTTGCGGGCACAACCCCAAGTGGGGAGGTGTGCAGGAGGCAGCTGATCGATGTTTCTCTCTATAACATCCTCATCAATGTTTCTCTCTCCCTTCCTCTCTGTAAAAAATCAAGAAAATATATCTTTTTAAAAAGAATAGAACAGTTTAATTTTACAAATAGACACATATGACACCTGAAGCTGTGGGTGAAGATAACCTATCTAACCTCTGTGAAAACTATAAAAAGATCAAAAGTTAAACATACTCCCTTAAGTTCAAAAGGCCTTACTTTTCATTCACAGGCGTAACTGACATTTGATATCTCAATGGTTGAAATGTCTACAAAAAGAGTGATATACAGCTAAAAATCATCAAGATGTCCCAATATTCTGAAAGACATAAAACATCCATCCAGACACAAAGGGAATATATAAAGGATAATCAACATACTCTTAGAGCTCTAGACAGAATTTCTGCACATGTAACTATGTCTCTTTAACATATCAAGCCCAACAGTTCAACCATAATCCTCCCCATCCGCACACTTAGCGTTATTCTGCACTCTATGGAATAAGCCAACTATCGCCAGAGGTCTCACTATTCTTTGCTTAAATTTAACCACGAGCAAACCCATATCTTACACAAACATATGTAGATCCTCCATCCCCATTTGTATTAAATATACTTTAAACACACACACTTGACATGTAATTATCTGACCATCACAGACATCTGTAGTAGAGCTGGTGCCACAAATTAACACCCATGTTTGCTCGGTGTGGATTTTTGGTTATTGTAGGGGTACTTTGCGGGGGGGGAGTGGTCAGGAGGGTATGGTAGAGGGTGGGCAATGCAGAGGGACACAAGCCTTCCTGTCCATTCTAGAATTGGTAGGATGTGGAGGATGCATGCCTATTTGCAGAAGGCTCCAGGTGTTCTTGGTTACCCATGCCAGGGAGCCTCTCTCGCTGGTCTTCCTCCATCCCACCCGCTGTTTCCCTTCTTCCCCAGGGAGCAACTTGGGAAAACTAACCAGGACGCAGGAGCGGCCTCAAACGCTAGAGACCCAGCGCTCCGCTGGCTGCCCTCACTCTGGGGCACACCTCGCAGGCAGAGAGTCCGGAACCAGCCTCACAGGGTGCGCATCCATCCTAAGAGGTGAGCACCCCACCCAAGCCCCGGCCTCACACGTGGGGAGCACACTCATCCCAGTCCTCGAGCGAAGGAGGGGCCTACACCTGTGCCCCAAGCCCCACAGGCGGCTGCACACCTGTTCCGGCCCCGGGGAGGCGTGTAGCCACCGGCCTCCTACTCTCACCGTCTGGGGGAGCGGGTGCACCTGTCTCTCAGTCTCCCACTCCTTTGCAACCAACAAGTGGAAACTGCCCGACCCAGTCCCAGGCCAAACGAAGGGCACACCCTTCCTCCCCGGTGTCAACCCCGCCCGGCCGGTGGGCCCCAGTCCAGGGAGCCGGGCACGAGCCGCTCCGTCAGCCACCCCGAGGCCGCGCAGCTGTCGCGCGGGGGGAAAAGGGCGGCAGCTCAGGGAGACGACGGGCGTTGTCTCCCCGCCCGGGGTTCAGCCCCTCCCAGCACCGCTGGCCCACACTTTACCTGCGCCCGCAGCCGTTCCGGCCCAGGACCCCGGCCCACGAGACCCCGCCCCCTGCCCTAGCCTCGCGCACGCGCAGTGCCTCCTATCCCTGCGGCCACGCTTCCGCTTTTCTCCCGCACCCCGGTCTCTCCTGGGCGGTCCCCTCCTCTACGCCACGCCCTCATTTAAAGGGCCAGAAACACACCATCTCAGCCCAGGGGGTTAACAGGTGATTTTACAGCTTTGGGAACGGGAGAATGGAAATATCAGAGGAGGCATGCAGACCAATAAATAGCAGCCCCCGATCTAAGAGAACCCTCTTCCAGCCCTAAGTCAATGAATTTAGCCTTTGAGATAATGAACCTACTATCTTCAGCGTGGCCAGAAAGGCAATTGATTCCCAGGCTTTTGGAGTTTGCAACCAGTAAATTTTTCTTTCATTCTTCTTAAAGAGGAACATACAATTGCCAGCTTTTTATTTTTTTCAAATAAGGGCAGTAAACACACATACACACACACACACACTAAAAACCAACTATTATTTTCTAATTTATGAACATTGCTTCACAAAAATACATCTTAACACCATAAGTATAGGAGACACACACTCTCAAATAAAAAATATATTTTAAATGGATAAAAATATATATTGACTTCTCTCATTCCTTCTGAAGATGACAATTTTCAGGACAAACTCTTTTAGAGGCTCCACTCTGGATGGAAAAAAAAAAAAAAAAAGGCCACAGGCTAACCTGACAAACTCAGGGAAGGCCTGCATGGCAATCCTACAAACTCAAAAGCTTAAAATAACTGCAGAGGATAAACATTTAAAACAACTTGAACCAAAAGCAGTTCAAATGGGTAATCATGTCCTAGGCCAGTATCTTCCCTGACTGAGGTCAATCTTTACCTTAACTGAGCCTATTGTCTTTTTGCATCTAAAACAGCACACCTGTGGAATGTCAGGGTAACTTTAACTTCCCTTTCTCTAGACCCCTCAGGGCACAACCAAATGCCCCTGGGCGCCAGGATGGAGACCATAAATTCCTTCATTGTTATTGTTATCTTGTTAATTGTTGACTGTTGACGACCCTGTACCTACCTAAGTTAAAGAAGTATGTGTCTATCATTTTACTTTTTATCCAATTTCAGGGCCCCCACTCCCTTTGCTTTCTCCTGCCTCCCTAATTTATCACCAATTAATCTATCACCAATGGATTTCATGTAACCCACTTACATCTCCTCCTCGTTTGATTGTAATGTATAAAACAAGGTGAAAAACTGCTATTTTCCAGAGTATTATCCCGATCTGTTGAGATTCTACTTCCCAGCAATTGTCAACAGTTTGGCTCAAATAAACTCACAAAAATTCTTTACAGGTTTGAATATTTTTATGTTAACACTACCAAAGAAAACATTGGCCTCATGGAGCCTAAGATCAAGAAAATAGAAGGATGAAGTGAAAGATCAGACAGAAGCCGAAAACCAGGACTACAGGCTTTCTTAGAGGAGAAGGACTGCGGGGCTGACTCGCAAGGGGAGAACCCAGCTTGTGCACAGATGGGCACTCCTTTTGAGGGGCAGAACGGGAAGGGGTGGGGGCTTAGTACACTTGGCGCACACCGATTGGTGGCTTACTGCGTTGTCCATATGGGGCCATGGCTTAAGGTATATGGCAGGTGTGGATTGGTGGTCCAATGTATAGTCCACATAAGGTACATGGTCAATCACTCAGGTATTTCTGGGCCGAAGGTCAGGTCCTACTCCGCCCACCGGTTGGGGGAAGGGAGGATCTATCATGAAGAACACCGCAATGTGCTCCTGTTAGGAGATACAGAAAATATTCCATTAGGCAGACATCTATTGAACATCAGCCAGGTTCGCTACACTTCTGGGCCTTTGAAGGACCCGAAGGTGTGTAAGACACAGCCTTGCCCTCTGGGTACTCTGTCTATGAACTCAGTGTACAGACATAGCCATTCAAGTAAGGCAGAGTGTTTTGAGTGGTAAAAGAAAGATATAACACCATCATTTTAAGATCACAGATAAGGGGAAAAGGTGGAACACTTAAGGAGGAGGTGATATCTTATTAGGGCCTTGAAGGATTTCAGTAGACAGAAAGCAGGGAGAATGCCTAGCTAGAGAACAGTGGTATCAAGGCAGTACAGTAGTCCTCCTTATCCTCAGGGGCTACATTCCAAGGCTCCCAGTAGATGCCTGACACTGAGATAGTACTGAACCTTACATATATGCACTTGGTTTTTCATACACACACACACACACACACACTAGTGGCCCGGTGCATGAAATTCATGCACTGGGGAGATGGGGGTCCCTCAGCCCAGCATGCCTCCTCTCACAGTCTGGGAGCCCTCAGGGGATGTCCTACTGACGGCTGCAGTCTGGCCGCGGAGGCTTGGAGTAGGTGCCTCGTGTGTGTGTGTGTGTGTGTGTGTGTGTGTGTGTGTGTGTGTGTCTGCTGGGAGCCTGCCGCCAGCCACGTCAGAGACTGGGAGCAGGTGCCCCTCTGTGTTGATCTCTCAATTCAGGTGGAGCCCATCCCCTCCTCCTGAGCTGGTGGTGACTGTGATGGAGTCTCAACCTCATTTGCATATTCTTTATTTATAGATAGAAAGATAGATATAGATATTTATGGTAAAATTTATAAATCAGTCACAGTAAGAGATTAGCAACAATAACTAGTAATACAAGAAAACAATTATAAAAATATACTGTAATGAAAGTTATGTGGATGTAGTCTCTCTCTCTTTAAATACCTTATTGTGCTGTTTTCACCTTTTCACTTAAAGGAAGCACTTTAAGGCTTCTCCTTGGCATGTTCAAATATGCAGCATCATTATTCTTACATTCGGGGACGATAATGAAGTAAAATAAGGGTTAAGAATGCAAGCTCTGTAATACCGAGCCAGTCAATCTGATAACCCAGATGGCTACTAAGTGACTAACGGGCAGTCGTGTAGACAGCATGGATACTCTGGAAAAAAGAATGATTCACTTCCCAGGGGGGATGGAGCTGGACAGAAGGAGATTTTATCCTCCTACTCAGAATAGTATGCAATTTAAAACTTACGAATTTATTATTTATGGAATTTTTATTTAATATTTTTGGACCGTGGTTAACCTCAGGTAACTGAAACTGCAGATAAGAGGGGACTACTCTACAAAGCAAGATTAGGAACTACCTGCTGGCCTGTGTCTGCGGCATGGACAGTGGCTTTCAAACTTCTTTGATCATGGCTCAAGTAGCAAATACATTTCAGCTATGTCCTAGTACATATGCACATACTGTGTGTGTGTGTGTGTGTGTGTCTGAGACAGTAATTGTTTTTAGTACGTATGTGCAATGCAACTTGGTATTTTCTATTCTGGTTATTCTTATGCTAGTTACTAAATTGATTTCATGACTCACTAAATGCATAGCAACCCATAGCTTGAAAACACTGGTATGAGTGAGGTAGAGGTACATTGGTATATATGGCTGGAAAGGCTGAGTACAGTCCAGGAGGGCATTGAATGCCAAGCTGGGGGCAGGGGTTTCCACTTGCCTGGTAAGAGACTTTAGAGGCTCTTAAGTAGAGGAGTGACATGACTATACCCATAAAAACTGTACAAAGTAAATCTGAGACCTGCGGATGAATGTTGTTGAGAAGTGATTCCAACTCACAATCAGGAATGTTAGAGGGTGGTCTCAGCTGATATGCTACACATTACAGAGATGTTTACATTAATTAAAAATATAGTATACTTATTATAGAAAACTTGGCAAAATCAGTAAATGTAAAGAGTAAGACAGAAATGGCTCACATTCCAGAAAAAAACTCATGATTTTGCCTTCATGTCTTTTACTTTGCATATTTACATTTTTGATATAATAGAGCTGTATAGAATATAGAGTCCTATATCCTAATTTTTTTTCTTTTTGTTCCGTGTTATATCTTGAACACTATTCACAGTTATTAAAATTGTTCACAAGTATTATTTGTAATGGCTACATAATTTTTGATAATGTTTCTTTTATTTGGGGGGGCATATAAGCTATTTCGTATTTATTCACTGTTAACAAGAATATTGCCATGAATATTCTTATACTAAAATTTTTGCCCATGTTTTAAAATTATTTCCTTAGGATAGAAATCTGTAAGTGAAATTACTTATGCAAAGGTTTTGGAAATGTTTAAGTCTGTGACTACCTGCCAAATAGCCTTCCAGAAAAGTCAGGCGAGTTTCCATTCTCACCAGAAGTGCTTGAGGGTGCCCATCACACATACCCACACACATTTATTTTATCTCTTAAAAAAGCTTTGCCAGTTTGATAGAGGAAATTGCCTCTCATTTTAATTTGTATTGGATTACTAGTGGAGTGGAATATCTTTATGAATTTATCTTTATAAATTCATAAAGTTATTCTGGAAAAGCAGTTTTACTGCCTATGTTTGCATTTGTGATTGGCAAGTAGTACTAACTGAACCGTTGCACACTTATGAGAAAAAAAACACAGGGAGGGATTTAAAAAATAAATAACGTGGTCACACCACATTATAGTCAAATTATATTGTGGTGTACCATACAAACAAAGTTTAGTGAGAGAACTGAGTCATCACAGGTATGTGGTTAAATCAGTCTGTGCCGTGGCAGTCAGTAAAATATTCATGCTGAGCCGAGCAATTTGGTTTCAGCAAAATATCATTACTTACATTAAATCAACATTGTAAGTTTTACTTTCCTCCTTCAGTAGTTTTTTTTTTTTTTTTTGGATTTAATTTATAAATTTGTTTTGGTTTCACAAATGCATAAAATCTCTATATAAAAGCCTAATATGCAAAATGTCCCCTCAGGAGTTTGACCAACTGGGAGTTCAATCGCTCGTTATGATGTGTGCTGACCACCAGGGGGTAGCACAGAATGAAGGAAGGCCCTGGTGGGCAGCAGCTGCTAGGGACTCTAACTGTGCATGAATTTTGGCCTCTAGCATTTAATAAAGGAGTCTTTTCTTTTGGTTTGTGTCTGCACTTTTACACATATACATATATATGTATGCAACATTATAAAAAAAATTTAATCCAACTCCAGAAATATGTGAGAATTTTTTTTCCTTACAAAGAAACAATGTTATTTAAGTTTGAGAAACATTGATACAGGAGGTTTCTTAAAGTTTCATTTGTAATTATCTAAATGCAGGCATTAAGTTTTTGTTTTGTTTTGTTTTGTTTTTACAAAGGTAAGAGTGGTGTCAGCTTACATAGTACTGGAATTTTTCTATACAGAATACTGTTATGGTTTTCTTTCCTTTGGAAAGAGCACCAAAAGCTAAATTATGTTTAGGGTTCAGACAGTGTGTTTTGGCTTAAAATAAGCCATTCGTCAAAGTTAACTTTGTACAGGTCAGTAAGACCCAGACAAAAAAATGTTTGCATTGATTAAACTTGTCTTTTTAAAGTAAGACAAAACAGTTGAGCAGAAAGCAATTAAAACGAAACTTCTGTGAAGTGGATTTAGGAAAAATTAAACTCATGAGAAAAATGTCACATGTGCAATGTAGGCGCCTCTCGGTATGGGAGTCAGTGAAGACCAGCTGCTCTGACGGCCCGGAGCGAGAAGGGGAGCATCACCCAAGGGCTGCTGCAGTTGGATGATGTCCTGACACCCAACCCTACTCCTCCTGCTCTCCCGGGACAGGAATCATAAATGAAATTATATACGTGGATACAATTTTAATAGATGCAAATGTCCAGACGCTGCTGTTGACATCGCAGTCGGAATAAGACACATCTGTTCTGAAGGGAGAAATGTGTGATACCTGGGGACGAGGGACAGAGACCGAGAGATGAGCAGTCGTGTCATTTCCTTTTTGCTTACAATCACAAAATAAATTGGCCTCTTTTCTGTTTTTAAAAAGAAACCTGTTGCACAGGTTCTCAATAGAGTCAAAGGAACCAAGAGGTTGAGAGAAGTGAAATTGGTTATCTGTAAGTTACTCAAACGAGGCCCAATGCCATTCTCAGGTTCCCACGGTGATAAACACCGGGCTCACTCCTTTGCCTTCTTTGGGGCTTTGCTCAGATACCACTGCACGAGCCATGGCACGAAATACTAGGGAGGTGGGGGAGGAGTACTCTCCTCCGTCTAGGCATCAGGGACCCAGGTTCTTCCCATCTGGTAATGCTCTCAGCTGAACACATGGCCTCCAAGTTCTCCAAGGCAGGGAGATGGAAATGGCCCACTAGCTCTGAACGGCCTTGGCCTGAAAGTGACCTGTGCCCCTTCTGCTCACAACCCATTGGCCAGCACCAGCCACCCCGTCCTGCTTTACTGCAACAGAGGCTAGGAAGTGTAGGGGAGCGCTCTGATATCTGGGAGCACATGCTGCCTCTCCCACAGTCACCTCCTTGGGTTCCCCCCTAACCACCCTACTTTCCCCTCAGACACTCTCGCCACCCTTTTAGACTTTATTTTTCTCTGTGGTACTTAGTATTGTCTAACATACTACATATTTTACTTATTTATCTGTTAAGTTTCTTTCTTCTCCACTAGTACATATGCACCATGAGAGCTGAGGTTTTTGTCTGTTTCATTTATGGTTTTATCCCCAGCGTCTAAAACAGTGTGTAGTATATGGTGGGAGTTCCATAATTTTTTAAATTAAATATATGAATGAATTCTGTATGTGGAGGAGGTATCACGTACACTGACCTGAGATGCTTCCCTAGGAATAAAGACCACTCCCCACACATACTTTACAACACACATAAGCATGTGCTGAGTGCCTACTATGTGCCAGGCACTATGCTTGGTGCCAGAAACACAGTTAAAAGAAACGGTCTCTGACCCTTAGCCAGAAAGAAACAGTAAAAAATGCAATATTTATTGAAGTCCAAAATAGAAATGAATTGTTCGCAGCTCAAAAGGCCAAATCTGCCCTGGCAAATGTGGCTAGTTAGGTGAGCATGACCTCATGCACTCAAAGGTTGTGGGTTCTATTCCCAATCAGGGCACATGCCCAGGTTGTGGGTTCATTCCCCAGTTCCCATTGATGTTTTTCTCACTCTCACTCTCACTCTCCTTTCCGCTCTCTTTCAAATCAATACAAACCTGTGTGTGTGTGTGTGTGTATTTTAAAGGTCACATCTTCTGGCCATTAGCAAGAAGCTAATTTTATATTCAAACATTACTAGAATAGCAACAACAAAAAGAAGCCAGGGGTAGGAGGGTGTAAGTAGGGGACTCAGGAATCATAAATTGTTTCCCAAAGTCATAAAATAAATAAAATAGAGCTATATTCTCTACCATTTTGTAATATATATATATATTTTATATATATATATATATATATATATATATATATATATATAAAATTGATTTTTCACAGAGAGGATGGGAGAGGGACAGAGAGTCAGGAACATCGATGAGAGAGAAAAATCGATCAGCTGCCCCCTGCACACCCCCACTGGGGATGTGCCCGCAACCAAGGCACACGCCCCCGACCGGAATCGAACCCGGGACCCTTCAGTCCACAGGCCGATGCTCCATCTACCGAGCCAAACTGGCCAGGGCCCATTTTGTATTCTTGACAATAGTTTACCTTTCACTTTTTTATTTACCCATTCATTCCAGTGTTATGCCATATTCTCCTTCCCCTCAGCCTTAGAATACATAGCAGCCCTGTGCACTTAGTTGAAAGAAACCTGGAAGATCTCACCATTTAAAAGCATTTTCCTGCTGGTAAGTTCACAGTTCCAGAAATGACATCATTTGAAATCTGCCTAGAGTATTTTGTCTTCCAGCCCAACCCCTCCTTTACCCCTGAAAGCAAATAAGCACAGCATTTACCAACCGTTTAAACTGAGGACTGGCATCATGGGAGCCTTGCCAGAACTTCACAGCCAAAAGAGGGTGGAGCGGGAAGTCCAGAGATGGGACCTAGGCTAGAAAGGCAGGCACTGAAGGGGATTGGACATTAGAGCAAGGAAAGAGTAGAGAAGATACAGAAACAACAAGGGCCTCAAAGGCAAATTTGGACCATTTCACCATTTTGCCTGGAGATAGCTTTTCTTTCATAAAAGGACACACACTACCTCTTTAACACACACACACACACACACACGCACGCACACGCACACACACACAAGACTTGGGCTCAGCTGAGAATGAGAGAAAATTCAAAATAAGTTGATGTTTCATTGTGTCAGGACCCAGACTCCTTCTATCTTGTTCTCCATGGAGGGCATCAACCCCCAAGTCTATCTAATGGTCCAAGACTCTGCTCCAACCATCACATCCACCTTCCAATTGGCAAGGAAGAAAAGAGGAAGAAAGAAGGTATAGTAGTCATCTATTGTTGTGTAACTACTCTAAAAAATGAGAGGCTTAAAACGGAAACATGTGTTCTCTTATAATTTCTGTGGGTCAGGAAGCCAAGTGGGGCTTAATTGGGTCCTTTGGCTCTTACCGATCTGCAGCCGAGGTGTTGGCCAGGCTGTGGACATCTCCAGGCTCCAACTGGGAAGGATCTGCTTCCAATAGCACTCATGTGGTTATTGGCAGGATCTGCTTCCCTGCAGGCTTTTGGGCTGAGGGTTTCAGTTCCTCTCTGGTTGTTGGCCAGAAGTGTCCTCGGTTCCTTGTCACGTGGGCTTCTCCATAAGGCAGCTCACAACATGGTAACTTGCTTCATCCAAGCAGGCAAGTACAAAGAGCCATCAAGGATGTGAGCAAGATGGAAGTCACAATCTTTTGTACGCTGATCTTGGAAGTGATCATTTTTTGCTACATTCTACTTGTTCGATGCACTAGCTCCAGCCCACACTCAAGGAGAGAGGATTACACAAAAGTGTGACTTCTCGAAAGTCGGATCACTGTGATTCTTTTAGAAGCTGTCAGCAAAGAAGGTTCTTGCACACTCCCTTCCAAGACTCTTTCCTGATATTGTCTAACACCACTCCTGCCTATATCTAGCTGCAAGGGAAGCTGGGAAATGTAACTTTATTCTGGGTGGTTATTATCCCAGCTAAAAATTAGGGATTTGATCCTGAAGAGAAAACAAATTTTTAAAGAGTAGATAGCTTTATTGTTCTATGAGCCAGCCCCACGCATGGAAGAGGAAGAGGAATATGGCTGGGTAGAGTTATAGAATTTGAGGTCAAATCCTACCTCTGCCACACCCTATGCTGAATGAATTATTGAACCTCATTGTGTCTCATTTGTATGTGTAGGATAAATGAAATGACCTATGAGAAACACCCTTCACATGGTATGTTCTCAGTAAATATCTGCTAACTATGTTTTAGAGGTAGTTTAACACCCCAGAAATATTTAAATCAAGATCTGACAGCCTACCAGCTGGCACTGTGACTTCATGCCATTCACCACATCTCTTTGGCCACTAGTTTCTTGTCACAAAAGTCAGTACTAACACCCGCCCTGCCTATCTTATCAGGTTGCTATAAAGATTACATGTCCTAATTTTTCAATGTTTGTTTTTTTTAATTTGAACTGTCATGCAAATTGAATGTGGCATTAGTGGCCACCAGGTGGCAGTGGGAGGCAATAGGCTTGGGTTATGGCCCACGGCCACCAGATGGTGCTGGCATTCAGCAGATAACACCCTGGCTTTTCTGGGACCTTTGCAAGAGAGCTGAAGGGCTCTTGGAGATAGCCAATGCAACGCTTCATCCTAAAGACAAAGGAAAGGAGACCAAGGGAGGGTGTGGGTGGGGGTGTCACTTAGCAGTGAGGCCTGGAACCCACATTTCCTGACTCATAGCCTACGGGGGCTCTGATCCCTACCCAGTAATGATGTTCTCGCATTCTTTCTAGACTTGCACTGGAGACCAAAGGTGTCCTAACTTCTTGTTCATAGAGCTACCAGATTTTAAAAGCCTAAAAAATATCCACAAATATCAGCTGTCTCTCTGGCTGTGTAGCATAGTCATTAAGAACATGATTTCAGAGTCAGACAGACCTTAATTTATAACTGTACAGCATGCTCCTCTTTGTAAAGTTAGGATAATTATTTCTATCTGAATATGAAGTTAAACAAAATGAAGTATGTGACAATAATGGATAGCATTAATTAGTACACACTGGTTGAAGAAGTTTACATGTATTTACTTCATTTTAATTCTTACCATCACCTATGTGATATTGACTATTATTAAGTCGATTTTACACAGGAAGAAATTGAAGCATAGAAAAGTTATAACTTGCTCACACTCATAACTAGTAGATTTGAACCTGTCTGTAAATCCTATACCCTTAATCATATTTATTACTTATTGTTTGACAGAGAGTAAATGCCCAATAAATAGCAGATATGGATCCGAAGGAGCCACAGAGAAGATTCCAGCTTGAGGGACAAGGGTTTGAAATGAGCAATATAACCACCACGTACCTACACATCCAGAGTGCTGGAAGGAACACACAGTTGGAAGAAAAATGTGAAGTTCACACGTTAATAAAACAATGGTAACTAATAAAAAGCATTTTTAAAAAGATAACTGAGACATAACATCTGGGCTTGAGACTTTAGAAACAGAGAGAACAGTATTTGAATTCTGTTCCTGCCTCTTGCTGGACCTTGGGCAAGCTAATATTCTGTAGCATTAGTTTCATTATCTAAAAATTAATGCACAGTTTAAAAATGTACACAGCAGGGCAGATACGTGATTATTACAATTCTTATTACACAGCAAATGTATGAGCTGGTTGAAAGAGATTTAAGACGTAAAGACACTGTTCCTTCTCTCCAGGTACTTACACAGGGGAGGTGATGTGCTTAGGAGAGGCGAAACATGCAGTGGTCATTAGAGGAGGGTAAGATTTTTTTCTGGCAGTGACAACTGGAGAAGTTTTCATGAATATGGTCATTAAGATTAGCCTTGAAGGGAGCACAGACGACGAGAAGAGCATTCCTTAACTTTATTGCAAAGGTCAGGGGGTGAGGGAGGTTTGGGGAGTAGTAAACTGTCCAGCTGGAATGTGAGGCAGGCCTGAGAGTGCGGCAGCGGAGCAGGAGGGGAATTTCTGATTAGACTTGGCACATGAAACATACGCATTTGACTCTGTTCCTACCATGCCAGTAAAGTAGTAAAGTGTGAACCCACAATGACTGTAGGAACAAGGGAAAAGACAATAGCTTATGGAAGACGTCAAGAACTTTTGGAAGATGAATAGTAGTTGGATGAATATTAACTGACTTGGTAAAGAAAACAAAAGCTGCCTAGACAGTGGGTGGAGAAGCTTTCAAGAAGGAAGCCAATTTGATTAAAAAAAAAAAAAAGGAGTAACAAAACCGGAAACACTGAGAAATTAGAGGCAGCAGGTAATGTTGAAGCTGATAGAAAGGAGGTGGGCTGAAACATGAGGATGAGCTGAAAGTGTGGTTCCTCTCTCCCAGCCCTTGGAGCCAGATGGCTTTCCCTCCCCCACTCAGCAAAATGCAAGCAGGATTCAGAGCATCAGCTTCCTCATCTACACACTGAAGCTGACACTCTACCTTGCCAAATTGCTGTGGTAGAGGCCAGTGTGGTTAAAGTGTCAATCAGTTAATACTTTCTTGTAAGTCTGAGAACACAGGAGGTATTCTTTAGAGAAGCTGAAAGAGTGGGACCCTGGACTTTGGAAAGACACCAGGCAAAGCAGATGGAAGCAGTAAGGCACCACACGGAAAACAGGGATTAAAAGAAAGTTTCCGTCCTGAGCAATCTGATCACCACCTCTGCCCCTGTTGGGCTCTCAGAATGCTGGGAGGAAGAGGTTGAGGAAGTGTCTGCTGGGCAAACCAACTGCTTCAAGAGAAAGACTTACTGATACTGGCATTTGTGGGAGTTCCCAGTAAAAGATCAGCTTCCTGCTGGGTAATCCTCGGACAAGGGCCACCACTGAGCCAGCCCTGGGCACAGACATAGAGATTTCAATGAGCTCAGGAGAAACAGACAGTTCAGGAAGAAAAAAAAGTATTTTTGAACAACGTAAGTAATATCGTCATAGGGAAAGAAACCATTGCATCCATAAAACAAGGTCAGGATGCTACAGAAAAAAAGAATCTCTGGAAGTAAGAAAAGGGCTCTTGGAAATAAAATTAGCTAAAAATTTTGAAGTGTATAGATTTGAAAGAAAAAAATTGAGGAAATCTCCCAAAAGTAAAACATTAAAGAATTTTTTTAAAAAAAGAAAGATAAAAGAAAGAAAAACAAGAACATTAAAGAATTATTCCAGAAGGGTCAATACTAGGGCCACAGGAGTTCCAGAAACAGGAGACTGAGAAAAGTTTGGGGAATAACTACTAACGAAATAATTTTTAAAATTTCCAGGATAGTTTTTAAAAAGTCATATGAAGGCACACTATTTCAGACATCAGAAATCAAGAGCAGATCCTCAAAGCTTTTAGAAAGAAAAACTGGGCCATATACAAAGGATAGGGTCTCACAATGCATCACACTTCTCAAAAGCAATGCTGAATGGGCATGAGGGATTTTATTGGGGTGATGAAATATTCTAAAACTGTTTTGTGATGATGGTCGTAGAACTAGCTAAATTTAGTAAAAATCATTCAATTGTGCACTTGAAATGGTTGAATTTTATAAATTCAAGTACCTCAATAATGTTGGAAAAAGAATTCCTAAAATACTATATAAACATTTCAAATACAAAAGTGTATAAACATATCATAAAACAGCTAGTAAAACAATCCATGTGTAAATATTAAAAATACCATTCAAATAAGTAACTATGTAAAGAAAAACAAATAAAAGCAATACTGATGGAAACTAGAAGATAATAGAGGAATTTCTTCCAAATTCTGAAAGAAAATAATTTTATATCTGGAATTCTCTAGCCAGTTAAACTGTCAATAAATCATGAACAAAGTTATTGCAGGCATGCTGGGTTTCAAAGAATTTGTCTCTGATGTACCCATTCTCATACATACTAAAAGATGTAATAAGGAATAAACCAAGAAAGAAGACGTGGGACCCGAAAAAGGGGAGAGATTCCAATGCAGTAGAAAAACTAAAGAACATTCCAGAAGGATATTGAAGGAAGCTCCAGGATGACAGCTGTGAGCAAACCAGGAAAGCAACCAATCCAGACCAGTGAGAAAAACATCAGGCTTCAGGAGTGAAATTTCCAAGAAAATCCTAAGTATAGATAACCTGATTTATTTAACTATAGAGAGAGAATTCTAGCCTACAAGAGAGCTTGGGGATTAGTGATAAGTGTATAGAAAACTAAGCAAAGAAAATAAAGAAGTAATTATTAACTTACGGGAAAAATGTTATTTAAAAGAAATGTAATCATAGTTTATTATGTCACTCAACTGTGAACAATATTGGCATAGTCATAATAATGTAAATGCAGAATGTTGATTTAACTAAAGCCATGCTTCAACAATGTTGAGAGAATGTGTGTCCTGCCACTGGGAGAATGTGTGTGTGTATTGTGTGTGTATTGTGTGTGTGTTGTGTGTGTGTTTGTGTGTGTGTTGTGTGTGTATTGTGTGTGTATTGTGTGTGTATTGTGTTTGTGTGTGTATTGTGTTTTTGTGTGTGTATTGTGTGTGTATTGTGTTTGCATGTGTATTGTGTGTGTGTTTGTGTGTGTATTGTATGTGCATTGTGTGTATATTGTATATGTATTTTTGTGTGTGTATTGTGTGTGTGTTGTGTGTGTGTGTGTTTGTGTGTGTTGTATGTGTTTTGTGTGTGTTTGTGTGTGTGTTGTATGTGTGTTTGTGTGTGTATTGTGTGTATTGTGTGTGTTTTGTGTGTGTATTGTGTGTGTGTGTGCGAGTTTTCTGGGAAAGGGACTGTAAGAGAGATAAATTCTCATCTTCCTGTGGAAGTTGCTTAGTTTGCATTTCCCTGGAGGCAGACCCTGAGACAAGGATTTGCTGGCCAGTTCAGTTTATTTTAAAAGTGATGGGGACAGTGATAGAGAAGTGGGGGAGTGATATAGGAAAGGGAAAACAACCAGGAAGAAATGTGGGATTACACCAGACACCACTGTGGATGATCTGAGCTTCATCCCACTAGGAAAA
The DNA here is from genome assembly GCA_004026665.1 of Murina feae. Taxonomy (NCBI): domain Eukaryota; kingdom Metazoa; phylum Chordata; class Mammalia; order Chiroptera; family Vespertilionidae; genus Murina; species Murina feae. The sequence continues at coordinate 56,408 of PVJC01000149.1, read as the reverse complement.
CTCTGGAAATGAGGCAAAACACATGCTGCAGAATTATTCCACCTGAGAGAGAGGCAGCTGAGGTGTTTACACATCAACTCCCGCGTCATTAGTTGAGGACTGCTGGGGTTGAGGGATATGGCATATTCTTTTCCTGGAATGTCAGGCTGCTGTGTGAGGGCAGAACCCCAAAGCCTTCAGGTAGAGATGCAGACCCTGGCATTGGAAGTGAAGAAAGGAAAGGGATTCAGGTGGGGCATTTACAGCATCTGAGATAGAAGTAAATAGATAATGTCTAAAATGTGAAAATCTAAAATTATAATGCAAGCATTTTCCCCCTTTACAAAAATAGAGGTATATACCAGAAGAAATAGCAATAAAATAAAATAAGCTAAATGATTAAAGCAATTACCTCTGCGAAGTAGGAATCAGAGGTGGGGATGAGGAGAAAGGCTGGTTACCAAACAAAGCCCTGAACCTGGGGGAAGGGTAGATGAAAAGAATTCTCCCTTCAGGGCCTTGGGGGGGGGGAGGGGGAAGAGGGAGTATATTTGCAAATCAATGAACTCGAGGGGCAGTTATAAAGCGGAGTTCATGCATGCTACGCTCACTCTGGATTTGGGATTTTTGTCCCCGGAGACTGCAAGCGTTATTAAAACTGATTTCTCCACCTCTTCAAAGCGTCGCTTAGTTTTTTGGTCTTTCTGCAACAGGGAGAAATGAAGCAGAGAGCAATTTGTTTCATTATACACTTAGTAGGACTACTGAGCTTTTTAAACATTATATTGTATTAGTTTAGTAAAAATTAAAAATATATTTACCAAAGCATGAACAGGTCAGAGCAACAGAAGATGGGATCATGATCTCAGGATAGGAAAGACCAGACTCCAGCCTCAATCTTGACTTCAGAACTGTTCCTCATTGGGGTTTCTGGGAACACCAGCTGACAGCAGAAGGATGACCATCCTGGAGTCTTTGCCCGTGGGTGGTCTGACGGATGACTCCTGTATGGTCTAGGGGACAGGGAGAATGGGGCTGCCACTTACAGGCATTGTGAGAGCAGGTTTGGGGGGAGCAGCAGCCGAGGTCACTTTGGGACAAGTTGAGATGGGATAGTGAGGAGGACCCCTGCGGGAGATAGATGATGGGCAGCTCAAGATGTGGAGGTGGGTCTCCAGTAGTTTCTGGAAATTTTCAACAGACAATAGCAGGGGATCAACGGAGATCATCAGTGAGACAGTCAAGTGGGGGAGTTTAGGGGCAGAATGATGAGGACACGTTTGAAGGTGAGACAGAGGAGAGAGAGTAGATAAGAAGACTTGGTGATAGAGGTGTGAAGAGAAGTGTGAGGTCAGGGATCAGATTTCAAGAGCCATAGTCCTCTGTGTTGGAAGCTGCTGTCCTGCCATTGGGAGGATGAGATGCAAACAAAAGTCCTGCCGTTTAGCCTGCACTCTGTGGTAGCAACATCTCTGCCCCAGGAGGCAGGGGCCCTCACTTCTGCTCCTCTTTCCCCCTAGGCAAGTTAGTTACCGCCTTTGAACTCAGTTCCTACATCAGCATAATTGGACTGATAATCACAATCAACTATAACACTGGTACAGTTATACGTTTGAAACACAGAAATGCTTCCAGACTGCTTGGTAATAAGCCACTTCCCGAGTCCTTCAAATCTGTCCCCTCTCTGCTCCCACCTGCCTGGTTCCTACCCTGGAACTGCTCCCACCCCCAGACCTTCCTCCGCTCATGAAGGAGGGACGCCTCCGGGACCCTCTCCCAGTCCTGTGGACTGCATCCACTCCAACTGGGTGGGCCCATCAGATACTGGTTGTTAAATATTTTGACTATCACCCCTGCTAATGATACCTTTCTTGTCTACCTGACAGCGACCTGGCAAGGATCAAATGAAATAACAGATGTGAAAGGCCTTTGCAAAGGCTCCAAGGCTGTCATATAATGGGTAAAATATTGTTTTTACATCAAAATGCAAAAGTAGTGCTGCAGAGAGACACGGCCACAGAGGGCATGGACACAGAGCTGTGATGAATTGCAGGGCTGGAGGCAGTGAGGGGGAGGGGAAGAGAGGAGTGGAAAGGCTGAGTGAAACCAGACTGAGTGTGTAGCCTCCATCCCTAAGTCCCATGATACTCTGCGCAGGACACAGGAGATTTGGATCCCCTATGGACTGCCCCAATCCCAGGCCAAACACATCTCAGACCACATGCTGGGATTTTACCAATACACCCAATTTGTGTCGGTGAGAGAGGGCTGTAGAAGGGAAGGCAGCGATGTAAGTCCTTACGCATACCATATTTTCTGGCATATAAGACTACTTTTTAACCCAGGAAAATCTTCTCAAAAGTCGAGGGTCGTTTTATACACCAGGCATCATCTTATAGGGCGGGTGCTGAAACTTCTGAGCTGGACTGGAAAATCTGTGGTTGCTGCATATGGTGGGAGGAGCTCAAAAACAGCCGCACTCCATTCATTTCAATGGAGCCAGATGGAGACTGCAAATATCTCTGGTCACTTCCTTTTGGTGCCGCATACGGTCTCCATCTGGACTTTTTAACCCAGGAAAATCTTCTCAAAAGTTGGGGGTCGTCTTATACGCCCAGTCGTCTTATACGCCGGAAAATACGGTATGTTCTTGTTCATGCCGCTTAATGTGGCCTGTGCCGTTGGGAAAAGCCCAAGAATAGCAGGAACCTCGGGTATTTCGGGATCGGTGCCACCTCCAGATGTCTGACATTCTCAGAGTCAAACCCCACATAAGGATCTTCCTATGAAACCAACCCCAGAAATCCTCTACTCTCCTAGGAACTCTGTCACATACAAACACATTCAAACACCTTGCTGCACTCAATGCTCAGAACCACTCTGCAAGTTAGGTAATCTAATGCTGCTTTACAGTTGAGGAAACTGAGGCTCAGAGTAGGTACGTGACTTGCCAAGATGCAGGAAGCAAATGGCAAAGCAGGGACTTGGACCTGGGTTTGTGCTATTTTCTTTTTCACTAAACAGACAGAACTTACTGGAGAGGCGGGGTAACCATATTTAAAAGGAGAACCTTCCTCTTTAATTCAGGTCTTCTGGCTCTAAGGCCAGTGTCCACGACAATGACCCGCCTAGAATAACTGCTGCTCTAGCTAGAAGGGGATTCCTTGGGAGAATCCACTGGTCTCATGGTGCCTAGTAATTACAACATTGCCTCCATCCCTCTCCCATCCACCCTGCCTTTTGTACACATCTGATCCTGTGAGCCTCTGTTTAATAATAACCTTCCAAGTTTCCTGATGGCTTTCAGGATAAAACGTAAAGTCCTGGCATGGCATACCGGGCCCTTTAAAACTTAATCAGAGCCCATCTCCCAAGGGTTGCAAACTCAAAGGCCCGTAGGAGCCAGGTAGGGTAGATAAATACATGGGTGAAGTAGGGAGGTGCTGGGAGTGAGAGGGAGTGGCAGGAAGCACACAGGTCAATCTGGGGCAGAAGCAGCTTCTCAGCTCTGAACAGAAGTGGCCACGTGGGAACATAAGCCGAGGGTGAGCTGGGATCATCTTCAGCTTTTTCGGGAAAAGCCAAGATTCCAGAATTTTATGTGAAATCAACCAATTTTTAAATGTTGGGACAACTAAATAAATTATATCTATATAATTAATTATACACACATACGTAGTGTACATGTGTATTACACTCACATCTTCGGGTTGAATTTAAGGGTGGGCTGCCATTTTGTGATCTCTATCTTGAGCAGTCTGGTCCACTCGTTACTCCTCAAACACACCCTATATTGTTCAAGCCTCGGGATCTTTGCCCAGCTCTTCCCTGCACCTGCAAGGCTATTTCCCTCTTCCCCTAATCTTGTCCCTCGAACTAATGCTTTATTGTCTTTCAAGATCCATGTCAACTGTCGCCTTCTTTCTAGGACTATTCGTGTTCCCTCTGCCCTCACCCCAACTCCAGGCAGATTTAACTGCTCACTGGTCTGGTGTAGTTCCCAACACACCTCATCCTAGTGTCATGTCTAAAAGCAGATCTAATGCCTTTATCACTGGGACCTTCACCAGCACGTGAGGGGAGCGCGTGTGCTGATTCCATGGTCCGACTCTGCGCCAAACTGCCTGGTTTAAGTCCTGGCTCCACCCTTGGTCAAGTACCTAACCTTTCAATGCCTCTGTCTTCTCGCTATAAAATGGAAATAAAACAGTACCTACCTCACGGGATTGTAGTGGAGTGAATGTGTCTGTTAAATGCCTTCTAGAGTCTTTGCAAGATAGTAAGTGCTGGCTTGTATTTTAGCCACACACACACACACACACACACACACACAAAAGTTGCAAACACTTACTGAATACAGATTGTGCACCAGGTTTGGCGTAGGGGGATAGGGCACCTTCACTTCCGTGCTTCCTGTGAGAAAAGGGATTTAGCTGACAGTGAGTCCTGGAGCAGATCTGCCAGCAGGACACCTGCATCTGGGTCGCTGGCCCAGGTGAAGGTTCCAGGAGAGGCTGCAGTGTCCACACTCTGCCAGCTCAGCTGGGGGACCATCAGGAAACCCATTGCAACTGCATTCAAATGTCATCCTCCTCCCCAGATTAATAAAGGTAAAGCTGGATTGTTGTTTTCTTTAAATCTGCATGACTCTCATGTCTGTCTCTCAATAGGTCTCAAAATCAAGGTGAAAGGAGTGTAATTTACAAGTTCCTTCAACCAAATCCCGACACCGAGGTTACAGAGGTGAGAGAGATAATGTGGTTTGGGACAAGGAGCATGGGTGTTGGAGTCACGTGGGCCCCTTTGAATCCTAATTCTGTCACTGATTTGCTGGCAAGATTCAAGCAAGTGATTCTGGCTTCTAGCTTTGTCCTCTGTAATTGGGGACCGTTGCAGGGCTCAAGGCCTATTACAGGAGAGAGCCATTTTGCACATCTGTATCAGCGCTCAAATTAAAATTGACATTATGCCCGATTATGCTGCCCCCCGCAGTTTTGCTTTCTCAAGAAGTGGCAACGCTATCCTTCTACTGCTCAGCTCAGAAACTTTGAAGTCATTCTTCCCTCACACCACATATCCAATCCATCAGCAAATTCTTCAGGATCTGACCACTTCTCACCTCCACTGCTGCCTTGCCAGTCTGAGCTGCCATCACCCCTCACCTGGTCATTGCAGCAGCTTCCTCAGTGGTCTCCAGCTTCCACTCTTTCCTCCTGTACTGTATTTTTAATCCAGCTTCCAGATGGAGCTCATTAAGAAATGTCAAATCATGTCCGCCTCCCCGGCCCCACTCAAAATCCTTCAAAGGTTTCCCATGCCACTCACAATGAAAGCCGAAGTCCTTAAGAAGGCCTACATGGCGATACCTACCCCCACCTCCAGCCTCGCCTCAGCTGCCTTTCAAATCCAGTCTCCTGCTCCCTTCCCCTTTGCTCTCTCGGTTCCCCAGGCCCCCCTTGATGCTCCTCGGATATGCCAAGCATGCTGCAGTCTCACTTTATACTGCCTATTCCCTCTACCCAGGAATGCTCTTCCCCCAGAGTCACATGGTTGGCTTACTCATCTCTTCAGGTCTTTGTTTAAAGGGCATTTTCTCATTGAGACTTTCTCACTTTTTAAAAATTGCAGCACCCTTGTATCACCGTCTCCCTTATCTTGTTCTATTTTTCTCCATCGTGCAGGTAGCATTCTATATAGGGCTGCCATGCCACGTTGTGTGGTTGGATGCCTGGCTGAAGGCACAAGAGCCCAGGTTCTGCTTGCCAAGCTGTACGCCTGGGCACAGGATTGCCTCAGTCCAGAGGACCGGCCTAATTTGCATGAACATGATGTATAAGATAGCTGATACTCAAATATTACATATTTCATTTCCTTTTTGGTTTATCATTTGTCTTCCCACCTTCCCTCACCAGAAAGTAAGTTCCACAAGGCAGGCATTTTTATCTGTTTTCTTTCCTGATATATTTTTAGCTCTTATAAAGGTGCCTGGCACACAGTAGGTGTTTAATAAATGTTGAATCAATGAATGCAGTGGCTGCTGAACAAATTTCATTGTATTGAATGAAAAGTTGACATTAAAAATAAAAGACAGTGCCTTGTTGAACTCTTCTCTCATTAAATCACTTGAGTTCCGACTGTCTGGGGAGTGACTATTCTGAGCATCCATTACCACCTTTATGCCGTCCTCTTTGATCACTTTCTGCTGTGTCTAAGAGTCTGGGTGTGCTGCCATCCAATACTGACTTCATGTCTTCTGCATTAATCACACTCAGCCTTGCCAGCTCCAGATTCCATCGTCTAATGTTTCTTGTCATTGTGCTCCCAGTGAGGAACTGTCTGCAGGATGGGGCGGAGGAGATGGAACAGTGGCCAGCAGCCATCCAGATCCGAGTATTTAATTGCCTGCTTCTCCCTACATACTTCGGAGTCCCTCAGGCACCCCCAAAGCAGCAAGGCCAAAATTGAATTCATGGGTTCCCTATCTTCCCTCCCACAAATCTGCTGTTTTTACCTGGCTGGTGACCAAAGCAGCTCTCAAATGAGAAACCTAGGGCTCATCCTCCTCACCTCTCACTTCTTTAACCCCACAGTCAGTCAACCACCAAGGCCTGTTGAGTCAATCTTCTAAAACCCTTTCAAAATGATATCCCCTTTCACTGCCTTGGTTCATTGTCTCATTGTCTCATTTGTTCACTATTCCAATAACCTTTCAACTCTTCTTCTGCTCCCATCACCTGAATCATCCCACAGCCAGAGTGATCTTTCTTAAAAGTATATCTGGCTCTGGCCGGGTAGCTCAGCTGATTGGAGTATCAGCCCGTACACCAAAAGGCTGTGGGTTCGATTCCCAGTCAGGGCACATACCTAGGTTGTGGGTTCGATTCCTGCTCTGGGTGTGTACAATGTTTATCTCACGTTGATGTTTCTCTCTCTTTCCCTTCCTCTCTTTCTAAAATCAATAAGCATATTCTCTAGAGAGGATTTTTAAAAAGGGGTATATCTGACTGTGATTCTCCCTCTAAGGACCTTTCAAGTGGGTGACAAGAGGGTGAAATCTGAGCTTTCAGACCCCACATGGTCTGGCCCCTGCCTGCTCCTCCTGCCTCACGTTCCACTGCGTGGTTCCCAGGACATGCCATGTGACCCCATGCCTCCACGCTCTGTGAGTGCGTGACCCTCTGCCGGCAGTTCTTTGCGCCACCTTCTCTCCCAGGTGAGCTCCTCTTCCATTTACTATCCGAGCAAATCAGCTGAAAGTAGTGGCATCAGATTCCGTTCTCCCACTTTCTAGCTTTGTATGTTTGGGTTCCTTCCCTTAAAGCCTCCGTTTTCTCTTCTGTAAAAGGAGAACAACAGAACCTGCCTCACTGGGCTTGTCTGGTAACTAACGGAGTTGACGGATGGGAGGCTCGAGCACCGTGTCTGGAGCAGGATAAACACCTACTAAAAGTTTGCTGGGTTTTTATTATTTATTCCTCAAAAAAATTTCTCCCTCTTCCATGTCATTTCTGTACCTTCAAAAATCTGCCATTTAACTCAATACCAGATGACCAGTTCACGCGCCTGTCCCTCAGACTGAACTCACTGGACTGGGAGTTCCGCGGGGGCCAGGCTTCAAATGTGAGCTCAGTAAACAGTGATCCCATTTAATAAAGACAAACCTTCAGTGAGACCGTCGGAAGTGCTGCGCCAAAAGGGAATGCTGCAGACGTGTCTCTCCCATCCGTGGCTCTCCCACACTGTTTGTGTCCCCAGGTGGCCCGGCAGCCCCTGAGCCTGAGGCTGTGCCATCTTGGGCCTCCCCACCACCATGCCACTGGCTGTCCCCAGCACTGTGGTGCCCAGGGGAGTCTGGGCAGGGGGCCTCCCTCCCAAGCTGACGGAGGAAAGGCAGCATTCCAGAGCCTGGTGCTGACATCCGGGCTCACCCTCTATGTTGGGCAACGCTAATGGGAAAGCGCTGATGAACTTGCTTAGGGCGCCAGAAGCAAGGCTGTGGGGGGTCCAGGCGGCAGCCCACAGACAGTATCACCCTCCTCCGGCTCCCAGCAGCTTCAGCATGTGCTCCGGCTTGGTGTTTCCTTAGCTCTGGGCTTGCCTGCCAGCCTCCCAAAGACATGCTGGGTTTCTTCCTTCATTCATTCTCACCCCTCTGATACACACAAGGTGCCTTTCCGCTCAGCAGTAAAAATCAGAGTGCAATAGGCCAGCGTTTCATAGTCACCGGGAAATGTGGGCTGCGTGTGAACCACGGCCCTCCCCCAGCCAATCTGGAATGTCCATAGTCATTGCTAAGTATCCCTGGGTCTGCTGAACAGGCTGCTCAGGGCACTGAAACCCCCCACTTTTGAGACACAAAGAGCCCACCACTTTGTTAGCATTTTGCAGACCCTAATAGTCTCCATCTGTCTTATATTTATAGTTAAATATCACAAATGCCCTGCTCAGCCTGGCTGTTGAGTGAAGGAGAGGGCCATACCCAGAACATCACTGGGTGGGGAAGGCAGCAAGCAATTTGAGTTTGCCAAGTACTTTACAGAGAGTAATGCAATGAAGAAATCGGCGACTATGTATCGGTGTGTTTCTACGTCCTGCTTCATATAGAAGGAAGCAGATTCAGGAACGGAAAGGATGACAATTCAGTTAAATCATCCTTAGCTTGGTTCCTCGGAATGGCTGGGGGAGGAGAGTGCCTTCCACGCTATTCCTGGTGCTCTTTCTCTTGGTGACCTCCTCCCACGTGCCTCATTTCTGCTTCTATTTCTTTCTGAGAGCCCCTGAGTCTCTCTCCCAAAGCTCCATTGACAGCCCTGGCTATTCCCTGCACACACACGCACACACACTGCCATTGTAGGCTTGCCTTTCTCCAAGGGCCATTCTCTCCTTTGCTTGATTCTTTTTTTAATATTGATTCTAGTGAGAGAGTAAAGGAGAGGGAGGAAGAGAGAAATATCAGCCAGTTGCCTCCCAAATGTGCCTGACTGGGGATGGAACCCACGACCCTTGCGTGAACGGGATAACACTCCAGCCAACTGACCCACTGGCCAGGGCTCCTAAACTTGACTCTTTAATCCACCATCTCCTGCTGGGCTCTTCTCTCTTCTTTCTGTGCTCTTTCCCCTACCCCAGTCATGCCTTCTTCCCCCTGTGGCTTCTTAGCACTTCTTCACCGACTTTAAGTTCCACAGACAGTGAGGCTGTGACAGAAATGGTCCCTCCCCAAGAACCTTCTACTCACAGAGGTTTGCACCCTTGGAGGTGACTGCCTGAGGAAGGTAGAGCAAAACCACCATTGTTCCGGGCAATTAGCTGCCATGGACTAGAGCCATTGAAAGGTTGCCCACGAGTGGGAGGCTCTTGGCTACAAAAGCCCCATTCATTACAGCGCATTTTACAGACACCCCAGAGGGCTATGAGAACCTCTACCCAGACATCCCACTCCGCAGGAGAGATGATCCCTGTCAGCTCTAAAGAAAACAGATTCAATTCCCTCCAGTTAACCATAAATTGGGAATATCCCTATGCAAATGAGCTTTCTGAAGCCTCTTTGTAGAACAGACCTTCCTCCATGAGGGCCAGAAGGGGTAACCTTAGGAAATGTATGTTTCAGCTTTCTCCTGTGCCTAATTACCGAGCTCTTTCCTTTCTAATCATGCTTATTTTAATGTAGGAATATGGTAAATGTCAGAATATCATGAAATGAATGCATGATCTAATTTATTTTTGCAGGGGGAAAAAATGAGAGCTGAAACACCTATTTAAGTCAGGTGGTCTGAAAATGATTAAATAAGAGGACTAAGAGGAGACCCAAGTGTAACATACTGCTCAAGAGGCCGAGTGCCACAGATTCAGCCTGCTTATTACACTGTGCGATGTGAATAATTTATCACATTTTACCCTGCATTAAGTACTGTTGAGGATTAATCTTCAGTTTATTTGCAGACCACATTAACCCCTACCTACCTCAATCTGCTGTTTCCCGGCAGAGGTTTGAGGAAGACCTCTGCGCTGCTCTTGTGCCCGGATTAGCAGGGGCTGGGCAGCAGTAAGCAACCCAACCAACCAGCCCCTTCCCAGGAATTTGTCTGGGAATGTAAAGTACCCACGTTGCCTTCTCCTGGCGCATTTTTCTCCTTGTACTGTTTAGATCCTCCCGTTCTTGGCCTACCTTCCCCCCCTCCCCCCCATTGTCATGTCCTTTCCATTTCACTTATTAGTTATTCTTTCATTTCAATGCCGTACATGCTAATCCAGGCCTGGCTTCTCATGCTGGACTCAGCATCAAACCCTCCCTGGCCAGGCCCCACCCTCCAGTTTATCGTATATTGGACGAATGTTCCCGAAGTCTGATTTCCACTGCAGCTTTCCTGGGCTCAGAAGCCTTCCATGGAGGGTCCTGTTCTAGGACACAGATCAGCCTCCTTCAACCAGCACTCAAGACCTCCTTGAATCAAATCCGGCACCACCATCTCTCCAATATCACCCCCTACTTCACCTTTCCAGACACCTCCCTTCTGACAGATATAGCCCTACATCTCCCTAAACAGCCAGACTCTCCCCGACCTCCCTCTTCACCAGGCTCTCCTCCCTGGAGGAAGTGTGTTCCTGCCGTCCCTGCACCCAGCACGACTGAAATCCCCACGGTGCCATGACCTCATCCCTTAGGGCCCTGACCACTTTGAATGGCTCCTTCTCCAGCCGCCTTCAGCTGGCCTCACTGGCAGCTGGCCGAGTGCCTGTCACTGGTACACTGCAGAGTGCCCTGCAGCGGGGACGCTAGGCTTTCTGCCTGGGAGAGACAGAATCAGCAATCAGGTTGGAAACAGGAAGGGGACTTATCTCAAAGCTCTGCTGGGAATTCAGCAGGGAATTCAGGAAGAGGCTTATTGTCACATTTAACATGAGATTAAGAAGACATCAACGTCAAAACCAAGGCTGTCTAGGGTCTCTGCCTCTGGATCGTCCCTACTCACCTGGCTTTATAGGGCCACCCTCCTGTTTACTCTCTTCACTCCCACTGGAGACCATGCCAGACCGTATCCTACACGTTGGGACCTCAAAATCATTTTTCCTTTTTTTTTTGCCACCTGGGTCTCTTGCCTCAAATCCCTTTGAGAACAAGGCAGGAAATGAACGACCAAGAGGCGAGAGAATGGTGTCTCTCACATGTTCTCACCTGTATAATGTCATCAGTGTTGCCATTAGTGGCCTTTTGTGGACACTGTATCCAATCAGCCTTGCAGTTAGGGGATAATGTGATCCACCCCCGGTTGCGCAGCTGTAAGGGTATCACCCTTTCCCAGGGACTCTTAGGTCGCCTTGGAGCACCATGCTTCTGGTTGAGCCAGGCTCAAAGTTGAAGTTCACACTCTCCTAGTAAATGACCTTCACTAGTACTGACCTACCTACCAGCCTGAAGGACAGAACAGAGACAGGTTTATGAGCCCAAACAGGATGGGTGGCAGCTTTCAAGCAGTTCCTCTTCGGCAGTGAGTAGCTCAGCCTCCATGCCTGGAATGCATCAGAGACCTGCTTTCCGGTCCTCCCCTCAAATGCAGGCCTCATCAGCTTCCTAGTCACACAGGTCACTTCCCCATTCTCTTCCTGCTCAGACTCATTTCCAGCTGCAGCCACAACCCAGCAGGCACTTGGGAAACAGCTACAGGTGACCCAGCTGGTTTGCAGTCAAGGCCAGCTGGCCCAGCCTGCAAGGAACAACTCATGGAACCCAAAGACAGAGAGTCCCAGGAGCAATCACCCACTGGCTAGGGAGGCAAAGGCATGTGGCCAGCTACCCTGGGGCCACGGTCGGGTCTTGGAAATGGTCAGCCCCAGGCCCGCAGCAACCAACAGACCCAGGGGCACCCCATTTCAAGAGACGACTCAGTCTGCACTTGGATGAGGCCCTTGGTGCACATGGACACCCTGGCCTCACTGCCCAGCAACCTAGTTCAGCATCTGAAGAATCAGAACCAGACACAGACTAGGAAGAATTATTCATCATCAAGAAAGCAAATGCAGAGGAATCTAGAAATCTTAATGAATTCTCTGCACTGAAAGAAAGGATTAAAATCTAAGCGAGGTAGAGGACTGCAAAGGGAAAAACCCCTCAAGTGTGGCAAGAGAAACTATAATTAAAACAGCAAATTGCAATTTCAAGGGACTTGTGGCGGGGGGGGGGGGGGGGG